>LR738558.1:16170000-16397500 GCA_902685375.1 Neostethus bicornis | reverse complement strand
TTTTGTTTTCTTCATCTGGACCTTTCATCAATCTAGTGAACCTGTTTTGTTTTCTTCATCTGAACCTTTCATCCATCTAGTAAACCTGTTTTTGTTTTCTTCATCTGTACCTTTCATTTATCTAGTAAACCTGTTTCTGTTTTCTTCATCTGAACCTTTCATCAATCTAGTAAATCTGCTTTTGTTTTCTTCATCTGAACCTTTCATCAATCTAGTAAACCTGTTTTTGTTTTCTTCATCTGAACCTTTCATCAATCTAGTAAACCTGTTTTTGTTTTCTTCATCTGAACCTTACATCAATCTAGTAAACCTGTTTTTGTTTTCTTCATCTGAACCTTTCATCACTCTAGTAAACCTGTTTTTGTTTTCTTCATCTGTACCTTTCATCAATCTAGTAAACCTGTTTCTGTTTTCTTCATCTGAACCTTTCATCAATCTAGTAAATCTGCTTTTGTTTTCTTCATCTGAACCCTTCATCAATCTAATAAATCTGTTTTTGTTTTTTCATCTGAACCTTTCATCAAATTAGTAAACCTGTTTTTGTTTTCTTCATCTGAACCTTTCATCAATCTGGTGAACCTGTTATTGTTTTCTTCATCTGAACCTTTCATCACTCTAGTAAACCTGTTTTTGTTTTCTTCATCTGAACCTTTCATCAATCTAGTGAACCTGTTTTTGTTTTCTTCATCTGAACCTTTCATCAATCTAGTAAACCTGTTTGTGTTTTCTTCATCTTCATAATCTACTGAGAGCTGTTTTGCTTCTTTGTGTCACAACCATTTCCTCAGAATGACGGGGCGTCTGTCTTATTTCACGACAGTCTGGCAAAAGTTGTTTTCTGAATTCTTCTCCTTTCAGCCGTCTACTTTGGCTGAATTGTTTTTCACTACCTGGATTTCATTTTTGGGGATGGAGTTTCGCTCTCGCCTTGTGTCGGAAATTTGCCTTTCAAAATGATGAAGAGCCATTAGTCCCATCACAAAGCTATCATGTGATACTATTCCTTCATTTTATATAACTATTCAAAGTGCTTTAGTTGTCAAAACAAAAGACAAAACTGAGAAAAGAAGATGACAATTAAAAAAAAAAAAAAAAAACAACTCTTAATAATCCCCAAAAAAAACAACTAGACATCTTTTTACCTATGTCAGGAGAGTAGTCTCTTCCTTCTGTGTCCTTTTTCTGCCCTCCTTCTTGTCCCTGTTTGTGTGTGTGTGTGTGTGTGTGTGTGTGTGTGTGTGTGTGTGTGTGTGTGTGTGTGTGTGTGTGTGTGTATGTACGTACTTGGGCAGACCTAGCCGGGAGCTGCAACAAGTCACACCTGAAACTCATTTGCTGCTATCCAGTTTTTAGCTACAGCTCTTACTCCAGAATCTGCTGTCCTCCGTTTTAGGAAAACGCTCGCATCCACCCGTAACCGTTTTCAAAATGTCCGCGTCCACACAGAGGCGTATAAATACACTGAGTGCAATTATGAGCATGCCAGACCAGTAGTTGGCAGTATTGATGTTAACGTAAGTTCTGAGCTATCCAATCAGAGCACCTCTCTTGTCATTTCCGCAGCATGGATCCATGCTGTCCACTGTCTGCTTTTGTAAACAAGGACTCATACGAATGACGTATGTGCATTATTGTTACAGGTGGTGACGCATAAAAACGCAAATCTCCGTTTTCACACGTCCTCTCGCAAACGCAAAAACTGAGTTTTCCAAAATCTCCACTTTGGCCGGAGTTTTTAAAAACGCCGGTTTTGAGTGAAAAAACCCTCCATTTTCGTGTGGACGGCAGAACAAAACAGATAAAGATATATACGTTTTCAAAAATACTCGGCTACGTGTGGACAGGGCCTAAAAAACACTTTGTAATTGGATTTTAAATTCATGGATTGAATTTGAATCCCTGTAAGTCTATTGTGGGCTTTGTTGACAGCACGGTATTGGTTACGATTTACCCCGCGGATACGCGAAACCGTAGCAAGAAACTCTAGAGAACAATGGAGTTTTAGGTCTTTATGTCCTTGAGGTCTTCTTTTTAAAAGCTGGATTCACAAGTTGTTTTTTTTTGTCCTCTTGGTAACCCTACCATTAGGGTTACCCATCACTTGAAACCAGCATTGCTTCACTCACTGCCGGCTGCTTTGCTAACTATGAGCGGAGACCGTGTCCGGACATTTTTTTTGCCAAGAAGCAAACTCCTCTTGAACTCAACAAAACCGTCTGCTTTGAGGATAATTTATCTGTAGCTCGTTAGATTCCGCACATGGTGAATGTTTCCATTCGTTGCATGTGCCATTCTTGATTTACCCGGCAATGAATTTCTCCTCTATTGTCGGAATGGCTGCCTCCTCTTTGAGCCACCGGGATCAAAATTCCTTTAGATGAGTAAGCGTTTGTACACAAATGATGAATCCAATGTGAAAAAGAAAAAACTCGTAAAAATTTGGATGCCTTTTCAATCGAGGAATCCACTTTGTGTTCCTAGAAAAGACGTTTTTTGATTTAGAAAAGACATTTTTTGATTTAGAAAAGACATTTTTTGATTTAGAAAAGATGTTTTTTGATTTAGAAAAAGGCATTTTTTTATTTAGAAAAGACGTTTTCTGAGTTAGAAAAGACGCTTTTGGATGTGGAAAGTTGTTTTTGATTTAGAAAGGGCGTTTTTTTATTTAGAAAAGACTTTTTTATTTAGAAAAGACTTTTTGATTTAGAAAAAGCGTTTTTTTTATTTAGAAAAGACGTTTTTTTAGTTTAGAAAATATGTTTTTTGATTCAGGAAAGACGTTTTTGATTCAGGAAAAGACGTTTTTTGATGAAGAAAAGACTTCTTTTGATTCGGAAAAGACTTCTTTTGATTTACGAGAGACGTTTTTTGATTTACGAGAGACGTTCTTTGATTTAGGAGAGACGTTCTTTAATTTAGGAGAGACGCTTTTTGATTTAGGAGAGACGTTGTTTTATTTATTAGAGACGTTTTTGATTTGGAAAAGACGTTTTTTATTTAGAAAAGGCGTTTTTTGATTTAGAAAAGACGTTTTTTGATTCAGAAAAGACGTTTTTTGATTCAGAAAAGACGTTCTTTGATGTAGGAAAGACGCTTTTTTATTTAGAAGAGACATTTTTTGATTTAGAAGAGACATTTTTTGATTTAGAAAAGACATTTTTTGATTTAGAAAAGACTTTTTTTTATTTAGAAAAGACGTTATTGATTTGGAAAAGGCGCTTTTTATTTGTGGTGAAATAAGTCCGAAAATGCTTCAGCTTCTTGCTGTCGACTGTAACAGAAACTGAGGTTTCACAAAAGAATGTTTTTACAATTGGTCGAGGAGTGATCGGCCAGTTGTCTTGAGCCTAGTAAACAACGATGTGTGTTTGTTGTTTTCTTGCTGCATTCCTTCAAAGGTAGCCTCAAGTAGCAATCTGCACAGTAGGGGTGCACGAGGACGTCTCCAGATAGAGATGCTATTGTCCTTACTGTGTGTTTGCGTATCTGCTACTCAACTTTTCTAACTATCTGTGCTTAACAAAAAACACATGTCGCGTAGCGGCACGGTACACCATCCAGCATGGAAATGATTGGGGACTGAAGAAAAGTTAGCATGGATTTATTCTCAGCTTTGCGTCATTAACAGAAAGGATCATTCCAGTCCAAACGGGTTTTAATTTAATCTCTTAAAGTCATTTATAAAGCAGAAGTTCACCAATTACTTATTTCATCAATCCCATGTCCCATTTTTTTTTTTTTTGCCTTTAGTAATAGAAAACAAATTAGGGTTTGTTTTCAATTTCCAACCTCAAAAAGATCGTACGTCATAGCGTAGACACTAAAAACATTGTTTAACAAAATCAATTAAAGATTCCTCTCGATTCACTGAACCCGTTCTCTGTTGGTTTCTTTCTTTACTAAACACAGCCGAACGAGGTGTTCTTTTTATTTATAGAGAAAGTTTGTGTTTCCAGGGTAAAAAGTGTGGTATTTTAGTCAAATTTAAGAACTCAATGTCTGCTATTGAACCCCGTTCATGTGTGAGGACCGCTGCCGTTCGCTTTCGGATTGGGTAGGGAACACCTGGAAAACAGAGGCACAGACCACAAAAGAAAATATTATTCCAAAAGTGCGAAGTTTGTTCTTTAATCTCTTTAATTAGCTTAGCGTCTTTCTGCCGGCGCCACAGTTTAAAAACATGCTAACTAAAACTATAAAAATATTGCAATCCAATAGGGGGCAGTAGTGAGTTCAGTCAGAATATGATTTTCAATGTTAGTATCTAACTATTTCAAATATTGGTGCACAATCTTGATTTTTTTTCAATTAAAGATGCATACTGGACATAGCGAGTGTTGACCCAGTGGTAGAGTTACCGTCTTTCGACCGGGAGAACTTGATTCAATTCCCGTTACGCTCAAGATGTCCCTGGAACTACTGGAATACTAACTTAAAAAATAAACACTAAAAAGACAACGACAAAAAAAAAAGGAAGATGCATACTGCCTTCTGACAAGTGGTTGAGGTTGTACGCGACCGCTTGCCCACTTTAGCTAGGTGGGCTCTGGCGCCCCTTGTGGTCAGTTAGGGTTTGACTCCACAAATCAGTAGGTAGAGTTAGAGTAGATTTTTAGTGTTGAGTTCAAAGGACTGCTGGTAAGTTGATTTTTTTTTTTGCGCTAGAAAGATACGACAATTTGGAGGTGATCCCCAAGTTAATCTATAGTTAGTATTGAGTTTAGTTAAAATCCCTTCAGGGGTTTGGAAAATATTGGTGAAATATTGCTTTCTGTTCCGCCGTCTTCTGCTTATATGCGGATAGGTCGCGAGGCAACAGCCTTAGATGGGAAACCCTGGCTTCTCTCACCCCAGCTGCATCTCCCAGCTCACTAGTGAGACATAGTCCGTCTAGCAGGTCCGGGGTCTGCCTCTGGGTCTCCTCCCGGTTGGACATGCCCAAAACACCTCACCAGCAAGGCATTTGGGTAATATTACTTTCAGAACAATTTGTAACCTCATTCTTTTGTCCTTTAGATCTCAGGCCACACAACTCAGTTCATATATAGTTGGTACTGAGTAACCAGGGAGCAGTTTTATTACAAATTTTTGATGGTTTTAGGAAATCTTGCGTTCTCTAAAGTGTTATCGAATTATGAATGGGCGCAAGGACAAGTGCTTAGTGCCTCCTACGATGTTTTACACATACGAGCGTCCGTGATGGTAGTTGTCCCGACGGACATGTTGAGGTAACGCAGTTTGTTCATTTTTTTCCGAACGCTCTATTTCAAGGTTCTATTATATTGTTTCCCGAAAATAATTTAGCGTGTTGATTCTGGGAGTTATTTTCGAATCATCTGGTTTGCCAAGTTGCGTAAGATTTGTCACCCCATCTGTCCTATTAGAGAACCCGAATCAAGGACATGTGATCGGAATTCCCGGTAAATATCTGGGTTGGTTTAATTACGATAAACACAGGATGAATAAAAATTTGTTATAATATCAAAACATCAGAAGTGCCTCCATTAAAAAGGAACATCTGAAAATAAGAATTTTCTGTTTATAATTTTAAATTAATACAAAGTATTAAATCATTACAAAAACACAAAAAAACACAAAAAAACATTCCACAAATTTTTATACCAATTTTCTGTCCTCTCTCGGTGTTTGTTTATAAATAGTTGAAATAAAAGCCCCTCCCCCTTTTCCAAAACAAAAACAGAACAATGGAATCCAGACTTCCATTGAAGATACGTCCCAAAGTTATCACATGAAATGTTTTGGAGATAAACAGCTTTATTTACAGGGGTCTGGGACCCTGGCCAGAGGCAGCTGTGTGTGTGATGGGTGGGGTTCGGAATGCATCTATCTGCGATCTGCGGAGCCTCCAGCTGTTTGTTTTAGCTTACGTCTGAATGCCTCCACTCATACACACTTTCAGTCTATGCGAGCCCCAAATTTTTCAAAACGCAAATCTCCCCCGCCCCCTGAACTCCCAACGTAAATCTTTACACAACCCCACCTCGCTTCCTCAAACCAACAAACCAAAGACACAAACTTGCGTTTTTTTCGTAAAAATAACATCGGTTTTACCGTCGTGAAAGAAAACGTCAAGCATGAAATATTCTTACGTCTACGATCTGAACGTGTGTTTCTTGAAACATAAAGATATATGGGTCATAATGTCTGCGTTACGGGTGAAGGAGTCCTGACCCCTAGAGCTACTCGAGGTGTTTTGTTTTCCTCAGACGCTCCATGTTTTTTGGAGCACTCCCGTCTTTATCGTCTCCCAGCAGGGGTGCTCTTTCACGAACACCTCAGGCATGTTGTGTTAACTCCGATTACACCTGAATTGCATCTTAATGTGATGGAAAACAGTTTGTAGCCTCCCAATTGGGTTCAGTGTTTCAGGGGTTCACGACTGAGTTGCAGGAAAATGGGCCTCAGTTTGGGAAACAATTTGTTTATTTAGCCTCTAACTGTGGAAATTATTATTTTTTTTTCTGGATTGTTTTTGGAATATTTTGTTAAAGGAAAAAAAGTTCCTTTTTTAAAACAGATTTGCTAAAATTAGCGCGGAATTTTTTAAGACTCGAAGTGGGAGTTTGCGTTAAAAAAGCAGGTATTGAGCTTTTGTTAGACAATAATATTTTTTCCGATCATTTTTAATTTATATAAAAATTTTTTTTTTACTATAGATATTATAAAAAATAATTATTTTTAATTACAAATATAATAAAAAATATTTATTTTTTAAATTACAAATATAATAAAAATATTTATTTTTTTATTGCAATATAATAAAAATATTTAGTTTTAATCACAAATATAATAAAAATATTTAGTTTTAATTACAAATATAATAAAAATATTTTGTTTTTATTACAAACAATAAAAATGTTTATTTTAATTACAAATATAATAAAAATGTTTATTTTTTAATTACAAATGTGACAAAAATATTTATTTTTAATTACAGTATAATAAAAATATTTTGTAATTACAAATATGATAATATTTATTTTTTCACGCTATATTTATCCCTCAATAGGGCGGCACAATAGCGCTACGGATAGCACAGTGGCCTCACCGCAAGAAGGTCGTGCATTCGTGTCCCAGGTGCAGATAAGGCTTGGAACACTTGCCTTTCTGTGCGGAGTTTGCATGTTCTCCTCTGTGTTTTTCGTGGGTTTTCTCCAGGTACTCATGTTTCCTCCCACCTTCCAAAAACAAGCTCGCTAGGTTGACTGGCTTCTATCAAATTACCTTGAAGAATGAGTGTTTCCGTGTGGTTTCGCGACAGACTGGCGACCTGTTTGGGGTGTACTCTGCCCCTCGCCTTGAATCAGCCAAAATAAGCTCCACGCCCCCATGGTTAAGAAGGTGACTGACTGATTGCATTGCACCGTAGCAGGCAGCTATGTATGTCAGGACCAATGATGGGAGTAACTAGGGTTAGGTGTCTTCTCCATGGACACTTTGGCATGGGCCCAGTGGGAATCAAACCGACCTCTCCCGATTCCAAAAACAGACTATGCAAAATTCACAGAAATCTGTTCCCACCCTCACCTATGGTCAAAAGCTGTGGGTGGTGACCGAAAAAAAGCAGCCAAAATGAGCTTCTCAGCAGGGTGGCTGGGCTCTCACTCAGAGATCTGGTGAGGAGCAACAAAATCCGTCGGCCAAGAACAATCTGGCGTCAATTATTATCCGAATATCGGACTATTGCACAAGTTTTTGATGTGCTAAAAACGTTCCAACATGGCCAAGACCTCCCAAAAGTTCACCTTCTCTAATTGGTGTAATAAAAATTGTTATAAAGATTTTAAAAAATGCGACAAATTCAGAAGAATGTAAGAAGAATGATGAGTAATGAAGGATTAACGTGGATTTAAAAGTTAAACTGTGATAAAGATCGGGACAAGATGTGTCGTAATTAACAGAAAGCAGATAATCTACATCCTTAAAGACGAGTTTTATCATCTTAAATCCAGTTAGTTAGTGGTTAATGGATAGATTAAAATAATTAGAAATAAATCCAATCAAAAACAAACGACATTTAAAGGAACCACGACAAAATAAATGTCTGAGATTAACGACATTTTCAACGATTTGATTTTTAAACCGCGTCGGTTCAAGTAAGATTTATATGTGGCTGCTTGTCGTGTGTTCATCCAAATTTGTATTCCGTTAAAAAACATGGTGGAATGATTCATTCATTTATTCAACTTCTGAACCGTTTTTTTGTGGGGGCTGCCGGAGCCTATCCCGGCTGATTCTAGGCAAGGGCTAGGGCACAATCCGGACAGGTCGTCGGATCCGGACAATCCAGATTGTCGCGGGGCCACGCACATACCACCATCCACGCACATTCATTCTTAGGGCCAATGGGTTTGGAGGTATAGGAGGTTGGGAGGAAACCGGAGTACCCTGTGGAAACCCACGTATACAAGGGTAGAACATGCAAACTCCACACAGAAAGGGTCAAAAGTGTTTCAGCCTGGTCCCCACCCGGGCCTCAACCGCCCGACCTTCTTGCTGTGAGACCTCTGTGCTTGATGGAACTTGATTAAAAAAATCTCGACGTTCTTTGACCATGTGTTGCTAGTGTATTCTTCGACCAGATCGTATTGGAAACATTTTTTTTATTTGACATAAAAAACCAGCAGTCAATGTTATTGGTGCTCAAATTTCCTCAGTATTAATACTTTTTCCGCCAGACCCCATTAATTTGAGTGTTGACCGTGCTTTTAAACATGAGGAGAAATGACTTCCCTACGGAGGTAAACAAATTATAGAAACCAAACAGGGCTCCACAATGTCTACCATCTGTAAAACAAATCCAAGATTTTGAAGCATCGGAATAGTCTAGTATCTCCATCGGGTACGACTACGAAGACAGATGTTTGTCTCGATAACAATAACCAGACGCAATTTTTTTTTTTGTCGTTGACGAAGCAAAAAAAAGTAGTTGAATGAATAGAAAACAAAAGATAAAACGGTTTAAAATGATTTTCCTACTGCTTTCAACATGGATCAACATGATGTATAACAGGTCTGTTCAACAATGCCGTCTGACTCGGTCTAAATATTTACGTCCGACGGAATGACGCTGTTAAATTCAAACCGTTTGGCTTCAAAGAAAGCCTGAAAAACATTGAACAATATGTTTATTGATGTCAAAGAATAGGTTCTGCTCAACGCCTTTGTCGCAACAGATTCAGCTCTTTGACAGCTACTTCCTATTTGGCATGCAGACCGAAGCGATGTGCTACGTTCAATTCCGCTATACAGTCATTGGTGGAAATATTTTTTGTCGGGTTCATTCAACCATATTTTCAATTTTTGACAATGTCAATAATAGCATAAAAATTCTACACACACTAATTCAGTTCCAATCAGATGTGGTATTTTTCGGAGTATAAGTCGCAAGTTTTTTATAGTTTGGCTGGGGTGCAACTTATTCTCCAGAGCGACTTATATGTGGAGGTGATAGCTCAGTGGTAGAATGTTCACCGTTGGACCGGAAGTTTGCCGGGTCGAATCCCACTGAGCGCATGTCTAGGTGTCGTTGGGAAAGACACCTAACGCCCCGTTTTACCACCATCCCGGCAGCTTGCTGCGATATATTGCAGCACAATTTTCCTGTTGACGGATAAATTATGTAAAAAAATGTTTGTGAAATTAGTAGCATTATTACCATCATTTCACATGTTATTTTCCCACCAAACAGCGAGAGGGCGCTCTAGGCTTGTGTTAATTGCATTTGTTTTTCTTCTTTATTATGTATTTTTTGGCTAGTGCAACTTATACTCTAGTGCGAGACATACTCCAATGTGACTTATACTCCAGTTTGACTTATGCTCTGGAGCGACTTATACTCTGAAGCAGCTTCTACTCCAGTACGACTTGCGCTCCAGAGCGGCTTATACTCCAGTGTGCCTTGTACTCCAGAGCGGCTCATACTGCAGTGCGACTTATATTCCAGTGCGACTTATAGTCTGAAAAATATGTTTAATGTTCAATTTTGATGAGTAATGTATCAGTGCCATTTCCAAGCTTGGGAATCCCAATTGTACCTCTGAAACACCGTTAGATGCCACCTTAGCATGCTCATTATACGTAAGAAAAGCAGGGAATTCAGGTTGTCAAACGAAGGATTTTTGAAATTTAAATGTGTCTTACTTCATTTGTCTTGATGTCTTTCAGTAGTCAGCCATGTTCTGCTATCTGTCGGAAGGTTTTCTTAAATCTCTCATAAAATTTTATGTTCTTTTTTTTGGAAAAAAAAAAAAATGTGATTATCAAAGCTTGACCTCGAATTCCTCGGTACACTCCCGTTACAACGCTCATAAATAAAACACTAAATAAAATAGACTCGGAAAGTTTTCTTGATCGCACTCTAACAAAAATACACACGATGAGTTGTCATCGTTGTTACCAACCTAAACACAGATTCATTCAGTCAGAAAGTACCTCCGAGGCGCCCACGGGTCATCAAGTGTGCATTAGGTAGTTAATGTTTTACTTGTATGGACTTGTGTGTTTATATGTGTGTGTGTTTAGGTTTGAGATAAAGGGGTACGCATTCATACAGTTTTTTTTTCGTCTTTCTTTAAAGACATTGATGGATCAATCCAGTCTGTCTCTGCTCCCACTGGGCCGACGACCCTTTAACCCGAGCTGTTGTCAGTGCTGATCACCAGATCTAATGGCTTCCATATCCCACCAGAAACACACAGCTGGGGGTGCACTAGTGTGTGTGTGTCTATGTGCACGTGAATGGACTTAAAAAAGAAAAGCATGGCGTGCCGCAGCTGCAAGCAATGTACATAAATCTCGCGGCTTAGCTCTTAAAACAACGAAGATGTGCTCATTATCCTTTAAAAGAGCGTAGATTTAGTTTTGCTCTGTTGGTAGTAAACATGAATGAAGGGGTTCACGTGTCTGAAATGAAATTTTTTGAATAGTTCAGTTGTGGATACGTCATTTAAACTCGTATCGATTTAAAACAATGATATCATTGTTAAAGTAACCAGTAAAGTGTGTGAAAACGGTTCAATTTAGATTTAGGTAAGTAATCCTATTTGGCCGCAAAGTAACTTCAAAGGGTTTCACAAACGGAAACACGTAAGCAGGCTTAACTCAATAAACGTAAACATTACTAAACTAACCGCATTCCGGTCAATCCCGAACTTGACATTCCTTCTCGGTGAGAAAAAACAAGTTCGGTTCATTGGAGTTTACGTTTAACTTAAATCATGTTTGTAAGCAGAGATTCCAAGTTTTTGGCTTCACAAAGAGGGAAATTTTGAGGTGGGACCAAAAGAAGGAGGGGCTTGTGGTCCTATGGGCGTCGGCCTAGTGACAGAATTACCGTCTTTCGACCGGGAGAACTGGGTCTGAGTCTCACTGGGCCAAAGCTTTCCCTAGGACTATGTGGGATAAAACTGGAGGGGAAAACATAAAAAAAAAAAAAAAAAAAAGAAGGAGGGGCTTGACGTCACATCCGCCAATGGACACACCCGCCATGATAGTTGGCGTCAAACAAACCATTCCAAACATGAGAAAGTGGCTGGAAAATTGTGCGTCTTACGTGTGTTACCACCTAGCGGTATGTATCAGTACGAAGAGGAATTACCACCAGGAATACACCCCAGTAATGCTTGTTCGCGATTTGTTTTGCGGCTCACGCACACAAGCTAGTTCCTTATGTCCTTAGTTGACCAAAGTTCCCAGATGTCCAACTTTTTCCATACGTTCACTAAAAACAATACTGGCAATAGACCATGACGATTGTTACTACCGGCTTTCAGCAACAGGAGATGCCATGTGCTTAGCCTCACCAAATCATGTTCATGGAATGCACGGGAGTGTTCCTCATGCGGGAGTTTTATTAGCCTTGGCGGGTGAGCGGGAGATTGGTCCTAATTGTGGGTGTCTCCTGTCCAATGTGGGAGACTTGACATGTCTGTTTAGGTTGTAGCTGATGGGTTTCATCCAGACTGAGGTTTGTTAATCATTTGAGTGTCTGCCTTGCAGTTGTTTTGAAGGGGTTCTTTAACATTTTTTATGCCAATGCACGTTTTTTTTATAGAAAAAAATCTCGAAGCACACGACTACCCAAAAATGCTAAAAAAGATTCTTTATTGTCGCCTTAATTAACGATATACAGAAATTAAATCAACACACAAAACCTATCTTGTCATTTTTTGCGATTCTTCTAGGGTAGCTGGGGTAGTTTTTGGGAAGGATGGACAGCAGCACGCAACAAAAAAAAAGCGGAGAAGAAGAGCTGGTTGCTATGGTTACAGTAAACAACCTATCGCAGGACAGCCCCGCCTCTAAATAAGACACAATGAGAACAAGCAAAATAGATACCGATAGATTCTGATCACCGTATGAGGTGAAATAGGGTCACGTCCCGCGGCACATGTGCGGTTCTCACGGTACACTACTAGCATGCCGCGGTACACTACTAGCGTGCCGCGGAACACCACCTCTAAAACGCTGTTTTAGAAGTTGGTGTTGTGGCTAAGTGTTGGGGTTGTGGAGGGAAGCTGTGCTGGCTCTGTGATCAGTGGGGTAAATGACGGATTGGTGCTTCCGCAAGGTCAGGGGTTACATGGCACTGCTGTGCTTTTTTAGTTTTTTTTTCAAAGGTTACATCTGAAGGAGCTTTGATGTGGCACACAGCTTAGGGACTGTAATGAGGTGGTTTATTTTCATAGATTAAGTCAGATTAAGGTGCTTAGAATATCTTTGGTGTAAAACTAAGGGGTTCGGCCTCTGGATTTCCTAAAGATTACGCTCTAGCCGGTCAACGTGGGCGGCGGAGATTCAGATTATTACCTTTTTTTTTAGCTTTAAATTCATTCATTATGAAAAAAAAACGAGTTAAAAAAGGATTATTCAACCCATTTATCTCTAATTACTTGGTTTTTTTTAGATTTATTTCTTTAAGACTGTGATTTATTTTGACTTTTAAAGAAAAAACTGAATCTGTCCGCATAACAGAGCCAAATTTGGGCTTTTTTGTTTTGTTTTGTTTGTTTCACATACATTGTATTGTCGCTGGTCTTGTGTTCTACTTAATTTATTCGGCGCCAGAGATGGGGACAGTCTGGTTGGTTGCATTTTTGGCACTTCTTCAAACACACTAAGTGTGGGAGACTTTTTACTTTGAAATTAAACTATTTCGCTCCGGTTCGAAGAGTGCGTTTAATGAAAATATACCATTGAAGAGTTTGACCACAGGAGATTTGATGCTAAATAAAAAAGCAAGTAAAAGTCTTTGGATAAATAAAGCTGAACTTTACGTCCCTGAAAGGAATGGAACATGTGTCTTTGGAACCGCCATCTTTGTGAGGAAGTATTCCTTAAAAATTTCCATTTTGTTCCGTCGTCTTCCGCTTATCCGGGCTCGGGTCGCGGGCAACAGCCTCAGACGGGAAGCCCAGGCTTCTCTCACCTAAGCTGCATCCTCCAGCTCACCCGGAAAGATCCCGAGTCGTTCCCTGTCCAGCTGTGAGACATAGTCTCTCCAGCAAGTTCGGGGTCTGCCTCTTGGTGTCCGAAACACCTCACCAGCGAGGCATTTGGGGGCATATCCTGACCAGATGCCTGAACCACACCATCTGGCTTCTCTCGACCTGGAGGAGGAGCGGCTTAACACCGAGCTCCTCCCGGATGGCAGAGCTCTTCACCTAATCTCTAAGTGGGAGCCCAGCCACCATGTGGAGGAAGCTCATTTCGGCCGGTTGAATCTGAAGGCAGCTAAAGTGTTCTCCGAGCTAACTCCATGTTTCTCCGTCCTGGACCGCACCAGGGATATGAAAAACAAAATATGGATGGACTTTGGATTTGGATGGACCAAAAACTTGGACTTCCTACACGCTCAGCAAAAAATGAACCCTTTGAATAACTTAAAGCCACACAGAGAGAGTCTTTCTACAGTGTGGGGTCTGGAGTAGCTTTAAGCCATTTTGGCGGGAAAAAAACAAAACATTTAAACTGGGAAATTGACCTGTTTAGAAATACTAGGACAAAAAACAAAACAAAGAAACATTACTTTTCTTTTAAAATAAAAACACATGGTGTTTTTTTGTCCATCTTGTGGGTGATTGAGCCCTTGGGATGTTCTTGTGGTTTTTCGTCCACATTCAGAACGACATTGCGGTCAGTGTTTTGTTCCTCTGGTGAACTTAACTTCTCAATTACATTCTGTTTTCTACTTTACACTTCTTTGTGTTTTTCTTTTGCACCTCGGTCACTTTTGTGTTGAACTAGACCCAAATGTGGCAAGTAACCCAGATCCTGAGATTTAAGACTTGATCCAGGAGGCCTGATCCGTCCAGGGGCATCATTGTCTCCTTTGCGCCCATCAGTCTCTCCAATGGAGAGGCCATCTAAGGACAACACACTGCTGATCAATGACGCCCTGCAGCAGTATGCGTACTAGCACACACACACACATGCTCCTGTTGGCGCTTGTGGTGTGAGCGTGGGAGCTTTTTTTTTTCCATGTCAGAAGCTCCCCTCCTCCTGCCCTGATAAAGAAGTCCTTGTGCAAGCGTGGGTGTGAGGAAGGGAGGAGAACTTCACAAGGCTCAGTCTGGAGGGCAGAGGTTGGGGAAGGGTATGTTTTTGTGATGTGAGAAAAGAGTGGAGGAGAAAAAAAGTCTCTTCGTCATGTATGTTTAAGATATCAAGAATGTGAAGTTTTAGACGCAAGAAGAGAGGTAGAAGTCTTGTTTTAGGTGGCGTTAAACCTCAGGATCTGGACATTGGTAGAGGTCCCAAAATTACTTGCTTCAGTGTTTACAAACTTGGTTATTTTAAGATGTTCCCACCCGAAGAATGGCCGAAGTTTCTAAAACTGCGAGTTAAATTAAGAAAACCAACAGACTGTACAGTGATCCCTCGCTATAACGCAGTTTACTTTTCATAGTTTCGCTACTTCACAGATTTGCATTCTGCAATCTGATTGGCTAAAAATTCACTCAGCTTCTTCTCTACATGTGTGTCACTGACATCGCAGTTTAATATGTGCACATGCGTAAAACAGCTAGCCAAATTTACATTACGTACGTGCAAATTCTCTTGCAATTTCGAGTTTCTCTTAAGCCCATAATGTCGACAAAACGCTCTGGACCGACAAAAGCACCTGCGACAGGACCCGAAAGTCAGTGGAAGATGTATATATCGCAGATAAAGTTAAACTTCTTGGACATGCTAAGGGAAGGTAAAAGTTATGCGGCAGTAGGTCGGAATTATGGAATTAATGAATCTTTCATTCGTTCCATAACAAACGGCGGTGGGCGGTACTAATCTTCGCAATTTGAAACCTTCTGTTCACATTGACGATTAAAGTGATTATTTGACTGTAAGGAAGTTATTTATTGAAAAAAATGTATGGTAAAGTTAAGCGAGGAGCCAGTGTCCTCACGAGATCTGCGACCATTGAGATCTGCGACCATCGAGATCTGCGACTTTGCGCCTCTGCACATGCCCAGAACCCTCGCACTCCCTTCCAGATGATCTAACCCTCGAGACCTGCAACCTGCCATACTTCTATTGGAATTAGCGTTAGGGTTAGGGCCAGTTTTTGGAAATCCGATCTATCGAGATTTGCGACTGGTCGCAGATTTTGATGAGGCAGCAGATCTCGATAGAACAACGGCAACGCTCAGTTATTGAAAAGTTTTATACTTGCATGAAAACAAAAAATGTAGCCTTCAATTGAACAAAGCAAAGTTTTGAAAGGTAAGTGTTAAGGGTCCTCCGCTTTAGTGTTTTGTTTTTTACAAAATGTGTGATAAAAGCAGCTTTGTATTTATTAATTTGCCACCACATAAAAACTCTCAAATATTGTTGATGATCCCTCTTATATTTATATGCCCTAGTTTTAAAAATCGCGTTTAAAAAAGTCCAACATTTTTGCTCAAATTTGACCAATCACTCGGATAATTTCCAATCAAAGCCCTTCTAAACCAAATGGGTCCCATTTCTTCTTTTTTATGAATCAACTTCTCATTAATGAACATGACAAATGAACTTTTTATCCTATCTCGAGGTTCTTTTAGGAGGTGCCAAATCATCCCACACAAGTTGTGTTTTTATTTTTCATTCATACGCCCCATCCCCCCACTGCCTCTTGGAGCTCTGGTCAAACCCAGACTCCCACCTGTGGTCTTAACTGTCAGAAATGAAGGTGAATAGTTACACTTTCCAAACAGGTAGTGTGGGATAACGGTTCTAAAACTTGGCAGTGCAGTCTCCGCCACCTCTAGCGATATTTCCATGTTGCAAACCGCTGTTTCCAAATGCGCTCCTCTGTGGAGACATTATGTTTGGCAGCCAAACAGAGATGGTTTTAAACAATAGCAGGATTGAGTTGGATCCTCGGAGCCTCTCTTCTTTCCTCCCTCCTTTTCTGCCCTCGGGGTTTCGCTCCTCGGGGGGCAGTCGATATTGCCGGGGTTGTTTCAGAGACTCGAAGCATGTAATGGTTGACAGGTTGATGGCTCAATTTAGGGGGCCTTGAAACAACACGCAGACTATCATAAGCGGTGCGCCAATTAGCAAGATGTCTGCTTGTCATTATTTACACTCTGCAGCGTATAACAAGCCAATTACTGGATAGTTTATTAGTTTCGTGTTGTATTATGAAGTTGGACCCATTTGACTTCTGGTCCAACTTCATTTTTTGGTTTGAAACTTCTCAGAGATTTTTCTCTTCAGAGACTCGACAGCGTCACACAATTGCTGCATCCATGATGGAAATCTCTGGTTCCACCACAGCTCAAAAAGTTTCTTCCATCGTTTTGATTTACAAGGAACTCTTTGTTTGGTTCATAAATTCAGTCTGAGGTAATTTGGGTTGCGTGACTTTGTTACTCCTCGTCGCATTGTGGTCATGTAGGGACGGACATCGTCAGTTACATGTGGTCGTGAAAGCATGCCGGGTTTGTACAGAGGGGACTAAAATGAGCCAGAAATTTATCTCTGACTATAAGTATAGATTTTAAGCAAGATGAAGTCACGCCTCTAAAAATGCTTCTCTCCTCTGCAGAGAGATCCTCAGCATCTTCATCTCTGCTACCTCCATTTCTGTTTTCCGTCTTTTTCTCAGTTTTACTGTTTCTAGTCAAACAGCATGGCCGGTCTCACCACGGTTTTGTACACTTTCCCTTTCATTTTAGCTGAAACTCTTCTATCACACATCACACCTGATACTTTGCTCCATCCGTTCCAGCCTGCCTGCACACACTTCTTGACCTCTTTTCCACACTCTCCATTGCTCTGGACTGTTGATCCTAAGTATTAAAAATCTTCCACCTTCTTTATCACTTCTCCCTGTAACCTCAGTCCTTTGCACCCGCTTTTTTTTTGTCCTACGCTCCCTTTCCGTATATTTCATTATACTTGTTTAAAATGCATTCCATCCAGATGTTTGTAAACCCTGAATAAATATGTAGTAATTATAATAACAATTGGTGGTTAAAACACTCGTGTCCGCATACCAAAATACTTACCAAAAAGATAATTATTTAGCCAAACATGTTCCACCATTGTAGAGTTTGTTTGTACTAACATCCGTAAAAGCTCGTGAAAAATCAGTGACTGAATAAAAACACATTGTGGTGACTTTTCATAACATTTTGCCAAATCGTCATAGTTTTTACTTTCTGAAAGTTAGCTCCGCTACATTTATGGGTAAAACAAATCAACTGTAGAGCATCCCAGTCTTTCATGCGACTAGAAACGTGTCAGGAAAGTAGTCTGTTCCCCGTCTGTGTCCTGTGTCCCTCCTCCCTCTTGTATGTGTGTGCAACAAGTCACACCTGAAACTCATCTACTCATCTGCTGGAGCATAAATGGATCAGTTTTTTGACACACTCTTCGCCAGATTGTTTGTTTATCATGCTTGACCTGTTATCCAGTTTTTGGCTCCAGCTCCTACATCAGAACCTGCCTAGTTTATTTGTTTTTGTCGTCTTTATTTGGACTTTTTATCAATCCAATAAATCTGCTTGTGATTTTTTCATCTGAGCCTGTCTGTTGTGTCAAGGGTATATTTTTGGCCTTAGCTCCTCATCATGACAAAAACTTGCTAAAAGTGGGCTCTACGTGTGAGTCGATTTTCATTCAAATCCCTTGTTGCGCTCTTTTCAACCAAACACTCTATGGATCTCGTCCCACTCTTGACCGTTCTTTTTTTTCCAGAGTTCCTCATAAATCTTGCAAGTCTTTTGAAAATTTCCACACAAACTTGTGAAGAATTGTTTTTCTCTCTTTATTTCTTGCCAATAGTTGTTTGTCTGCGTGTGCGTTGATGCAAATGAGGGTGATTGCTTATGTAATCGAAGACGTGACTCAGCTTTTCCACCTTGAAGTCGTTGTAAGCATTCTGATATTTTTGTGCCCTTGTGCCTTTTTTTCCCCCCTCTTTATACTTTGTGGTACCTATATTTACGCACATGCCAGCCAACCCAGAGAGCTACTCTTTTAGGCTCTAATGTAAGGTTTAAATGCACATGTGTAGGCACCGCCTTAGACTGGGAAAATGGGAATGACCATATTTCCATCTATTTAGAGGCCTCGTACATGTGTGTAAACGAGAGGGATCCAAATGGAAAAGTGAGGTTACAGAGAGAAAAGATAAAGAAGGTGGTAGATTTTAAGTACTTAGGGTCAACAGTCCAGAGCAATGAAGAGTGTGGAAAAGAGGTGAAAAAGAGTGTGCAGTATGTATCTACTCCTTTATTAGCTTTCAGATCTGCAGCTGAGTAGAAATTTGGGGTGAATTGCAGGCATCAAATCGGGATTGTTTGAAAATAAATTATTTAGAATTGTATGAGGATTTTCTCCACCAGTCAACAGGGTTAGAGTTAGTTTCATCCTTATCCCGGCCGACTTCCAGGTTTTAGTCACGTGAGTGAAAGCGCTCTATAACACAAGAAAGGTGCTGGATTGTTGCTAGTCGCTTTTTTAAGCGGCTGAATGGTCGCTAAATTTAGCGACTTTGATGCTAAATTTAGTGACTTTTAATGACTTTCTGTTGTTAAAAAAAAAAACTCATTCATTTTTTTTTGTTCCAATTCGTCATCTTCCACTTGTTCCGGGGTCGGGTCGCGGGGGCAACAGCCTCAAACGGGTAGCACAGGCCTCTCTCTCCCCGGCTGCATCCTCTAGCTCACCTGGAAGGATCCCGAGTCGTTCCCCAGCCAGCTGTGAGAGATAGTCTCTCCAGCGGGTCCGGGGTCTGCCTCTTGGTCTCCTCCCGGTGGGACGTGCCCAAAACACCTCGCCCGCGAGGCGCTCGGGGGGCATCTTGACCAGATGCCCGAGCGACCCTATCTGGCTCCTCTCGGCCTGGAGGAGGAATGGCTCGACACCGAGCTCCTCCCGGATGGCAGAGCTCCTCACCCGATCTCTGAGTGAGAGCCCAGCCACCCTGCGGAGGAAGCTCATTTCGGTTGCTTTTACCCACGATCTCATTCTTTCGGTCACCACCCACAGCTGGTGACCATAGGTGAGGGTTGGATTGCTAGTTTTTTTTTTTTTTTTCTTCATTTTTTCTCAACAAGTTTTGCTGTCAACTTGGGACCGCTCCGCGATCTACCAGTAGACCATGGTCGACCGGTTTGGCAACCCCGGTATAGAGACAGTAGCACTAAGGTAAAGACAGGAAATAGAGATGGAGGTAGCAGAGATGAAGATGCTGAGGATCTCTCTGGAAGTGACCAGGATGGACAGGATCTGAGGAGCAGCACATGTTAGAGGTTTTGGAGATAAAGTCAGAGGGGCCAGACTGAGATGGTTTGGACATGTACAGAGGAGAGAGAGAGAGGACATAGGAAGAAGGATGCTGGGTTTGGAACCACCAGGAAAGAGGACTAGAGGAAGACCAAAGAAGGAGGTTCATGGATACAGTGAAGGAAGACATGAAGATAGTTGGTGTGACCGAAGAAGATGCAGCAGATAGTGTTAGATGGAAGAAACTGACTTGCTGTGGCGCCCCCTGAAGGGAAATGACGAAAGAAGAAGAAAAGGCCTCGTTTCAGAATCACAAGATGTTAATCACTGCTTAGTTACTACTGAAATCTTAACCAACAAAACTTGATTACGTAGTAACGAGGACTTGCTTTTTGTCCTCAGTTCCAAAAAAATCAGTGGCGCAAAGACACAGTATCACCACAAGGCTGCGAATACAAATTCACTCAGCCGCAGTGCTAGGTGCGAGGAATGATCCCCATTTTTAATTCGATCTCTTTCCTCTCTAATAAAGAGACTGTTGTGTGTGGGTGTCAGGTGATAGCCAAGTGATGACAACCTGTGACCAACTTGTGGATTCCTGTGTTTGCTTGTTTTTGTACTTTTGGGGAACAGTAATTGGCATTCAACCACCACACACACAAACACACACACGCACTAAACCATGAAGTCACTCCTGAAATCTAAATATAAAAGGGTGTGTATGATCTGTGTGTGTTCAGTACACAGAGAGGGTATTCTTCTCCGTTTCCCCAATGCCCGGGGTGACCTCACCCTGTCTGGCCATTCCACAGTGATACAACACAGACACATATTCGTGCACACACTGTACAGATGTGTAGCTCAGACTGAAGTGAAATCAACTGAGAAGTGATTCATCGTGTAGACAAAGAGAAGAAGAACTCCTTCACCCAGTAGCGGCTGGTGACATGTGGCGCAGGGGCGCCACCACCCCTAACCTAATCACCAAAAAAAAAATAGTTTTTTTTATATATATATATATATATAAACATATATATGTTTGTAAGTATGCAAAACTGTCGAGTGTGAAGATTACATGCATTTTAATGACGTTTTACACTGTTATTTTAAATTTGATTTTCTTACTTTCTGTAAAAACCGGAACGAGGGCGCTACCCGGATGCATCCCGCAAGGAAAACATATGAGTGTATACGTACTTTCCGGGTTTTCTGGAAAAAAAGTGACTTCAGCTCTACATTTTTTTTTCCATTCATGTGTATTGCAAACCATAACCACGCCCGTGATAGGTTCTCCTCTCTGTCAGTCTGTTACGTGAACCAATCAATTAGCTATGAGCTGACCTATAATCTCACCCACGCCACGCCCTTTGTTTTCACTGCTGAATTCTGGGAAATAGTCGTCATCATGGCGTCGGAAGCTCGTTCAGTTGCTAACAACTCTAGTGGCTTTTTAAAAGAGAATTTTTACCACCAGCCGCCACTGCCTTCACCAGGAGCGACTTCAGGCAGATGATCACGTCTGACAAACTGGTGACTCAGTTGTTTTTTATCCTCTTTGCGCACAGACATTTCAATGAAATCCTGGTCGTTTTGTTTCATGACCACTTTTGATCTTTGCTGCTTATTTATAAACAGATACATGCCTGAGAACACCTGTTGTTCCGTGTGTTGACTTGAAAGAATCAAGCTGAGTCGAATCAAAGGGAACAAGCTTTGTGAAGGGTTTCCTGCCGTTCATCACTGTCCCAAGCAAGGCTTTCAATAAATCAGCCCGGAACAAAGACGATCGAATTCAGCTTCTTGTTCTTGTCTGAAGACGTGGAAACGGAACGAGTTCCTCTTTGCTGTGTCATGTCTTTGATAGTTTCTTTTTGCGCCCCTGCCTCGCAAAGATAGTAGAAGTTGTTTAGAAAGTCTCGTTAAAAATGACCAATTATCTTTTTGGTCATAATTCAACACAAGATTGGGACAATCAAAGCGCAGTGAATGTTGAGTTTGGCGCAACCTGCCACCATTACCATTAATTTAACTCCCGTATTTTCACAACCATAGGGCGCACCGTATTAAAAGGCGCAGTCCAAATTTTGCGTGCTCTGTATTTAACACAAACATAAGGCGCACTCGACGATAGGGCACGGGTTTTATATACATATCCTTTACTACGTACGTCTGCCTTACAACAACATACACATACACACAAGCGCGCGCTCGCACACACACACATGCCTATTTAAAAAGTAGAACGGGAGCAAAACTGAGTCTGGTTGTCTTTATTTAAATATTAGTTACAGTCGTCATAAAGTAATTTATCAAATCCATCCAAGTCCTCATCCTCTGTTTCAGAATCTAACAGCTGTGCTAAATCCAACATAGCAGGTTCCCTTTCCTCGCTGTCAGAGTCACTTTCTGTACCGTGCGGCTCCTCGGAAATGATGCCTGCTTTGGCGGAAGCTTGGACAACAGTGCGAGCAGACCCGTTAGCCCAAGCATCTACAATCCACTGGCAAACTGTGGCGTAACTCGCCCGGCGCTGCCTTCGACCCTCCGTGAAGCTGTGGTCTACTCTAGTCATCCATCGCTGCTGGAGTCTTTCCTCAAAACTCTGAGAAAATTTGAGACTTTTAGGTGCGCCTTATGGTCGTGAAAATACGGTACATTCCTCCAGGACAGATACACGATCAGAAAATGGGAACTTCTTGGGAACTCTGTTTGTTAGTAAAAAATGTTTTTCTAGTTAGTTTTTGCAATGAAAGCCTCGTTCGAAACGAATGAATACAAAGATCATTAACTCAGTCTGACTGCCTTCATTTTTGTGGTTTCTTCATTCAAATGGAAAATATCCTCAGAGAACAGTTGGTTATTAAACTTTTTGCAACATTAGTCATCGTAGTTATTTATTCTTCCTATTTTTTCCCTCCGAAGCAGAATTTTCAGAGAGTTGGTTCCAGTGTAGATAAAAATGGAATCAATGGATTCAGGTCAGCTACTAGGTCTTGACCGACAGGACGTACGAATTTATTTAAGGTAATTTTGGTCCTGTTGGCTTCATCGAAACGCGATCTCCAGCTCTCGCTGGATTGATTTGCTGCAGAGTGTGAAGCGGCCGGGATGGGAATTAGCGCCTCCAAATCTAAGACCATGATCCTTGCCCGGAAAAGGGTGGAAGGCCCCCTGTGGGTCAGGTACAGGGTCCTGCCCCAAGTGGAGGAGTTTAAGTATCTCAGGGTCTTGTTCATGAGTGGGGGAAGGATGGAGCGGGAGATCGACAGGCGGATCGGTGCGGCGTCAGCAATAACTAGGACGCTGCATCGGTCCGTCGTGGTAAAGAGAGAGCTGAGCCGAAAAGCAAAGCTCTCGATTTACAAGTCGATCTACATTCCAACCCTCACCTATGGTCACCAGCTGTGGGTGGTGACCGAAAGAATGAGATCGCGGATACAAGCGGCCGAAATGAGCTTCCTCCGCAGGGTGGCTGGGCTCTCACTCAGAGATTGGGTGAGGAGCTCTGCCATCCAGGAGGAGCTCGATGTCGAGCCGCTCCTCCTCCAGGTTCGAGAGGAGCCAGATGGGGTGGTTTGGGCATCTGGTCAGGATGCTCCGCGCGCCCCTCATGGGCAGGGTCTTTCGGGCACGTCCCACCGGGAGGAGACCAAGAGGCAGACTCCGGACCTGTTGGAGAGACTATGTCTCACAGCTGGCAGGGGAACGACTTGGGATTCTTTCGGGTGAGCTGGAGGATGCAGCCGGGTGAGAGAACCCTGGGCTTCCCGTTTGAGGCTGTTGCCCCCGCGACCCAACCCCGGATGAGCGGAAGACGACAGAACGGAACGGAAATTTAGCAATATTTTATAAACAGCCTGGCTTTTCCAAAATTAAAACAAACCATCAACCCTATAGCTTGCGATTAAAGTGCCCCCTTCACATGTGGCCGACCAGTTTTATAGTTTAAAGCGACATTTAAAACGATCAAATGTCAAATTATTAACTTTTGAAGTCCCGATTTAACCACAGAATTATGCCCCTGAGAGCAATCAGTTCTGGTGAGTATGTGAAAGATTTTGATTTGTGTTTGAGCTGGCTCACAGGGCAGAGTTACCCCGCTGTGAGTCTTTAAAATCCTAAAACCGTGAAATCAAACCTGTGTTTCCACGACATGCGGTCTTTGATTTAACCGCAAGAGAAGCTGGAAAATGAATGAATGAATGACGCAGGAGTTCATGGTCGGTTTCCATGGTACTCAATCAGGAAAATGTTCCTTTTGAGTCATCTTTATGCATCCTCACATGGTCTTCATGCTTATATTAAACTCTGGCGTTACTCATGTGGCTAGAAAGAAGTGCATTCTGCCGTTTTTAGATGGTATCAGATGTTTATATGATTAATCTAATGAGTAACCCAGTGTCCGTTCAGAAAGGGCTATTGCTTTAAAAGGGTAGTTGGATACGGGTACAAAGTTAAGAGCAGTGCTTCTCAATTATTTCCTGTTGCGCCCTCCCTAGGAAGAAGAAAATATTCGGTGCCCCCACTCTCCGCTGTGACTATAATTAGTATCATTTGTATATGAAATTGTTTTAAGCAATGTTCCCCAACCACCAGGCCGCAGAAGGGTACCGGTTCTTCTCTACGTACCACGGTTCATGTGGTACCGGGCCGCATAAAAAGAAGAAATAACTTCCATTATTTCCATTTTGTCTATTAATAGAGCCATAATGATGTTTTATTTTGAAAAGTCACCGGAATTCACCCCAAATTTTTACTCAGCTGCAGATCTGAAGGCTAATAAAGGAGTGGATGCATACTGCACACGCTTCTTCACCTCTTTTCCACACTCTCCATTGCTCTGGACTGTTGATCCTAAGTACTTAAAATCTTCCACTTTCTTTATCTCTTCTCCCTGTAACCTCACTTTTCCATTTGGATCCCTCTAATTCACACACATGTACTCTGTTTTACTCTGACTAATCTTCATTCCTCTTCTTTCTAGTGCAAACCTCCACCTCTCCATCTTTTCCTCCACCTCTTCCCCTCCTCTCACTACAGATCACAATGTCATCTGCAAACATCATTGTCCATGAGGATTCCTGTCTGACCTTGTCTGTCAGCCTGTTCATCACCATAGGAAACAAACAGTAAAGGGCTCAGAGCAGAGATCCTTGGTGCAGTCCCACCCCTACACTGAACTCCTCTGTCACACCTACAGCACACCTCACCACTGTCCACACAATGCATTATTATTATGGAAAAGATCGCAAACACAACCAGACGAAATGAATTTCTTCAGGCTCTCTCTCAGAAAAAGGGCGAGGAGCTCTGTCACTCTGGTAGAACTTGTCGGAGGCCCGCCTCGGAGAGCAGCCATCCAGGGTGGCTCTCTTGATTTCCCACGAGAACTGGCCACCGAGTAAGCAGTAAACAATTATATAATAAAGGTTAACCACAGTGTTTTTGTTTATTTGAATACAACTAACTAAAAACAGAATCTGTGACTCTATAAAGTTCACATTCCGGTAAGCCACTCTTGTTCTTGTCTTTGGACCATTTAGCATGTCCCTCTTTCCATCTGTCCTAAACCAGACGCTAGTTAACTTTTCATTCCTTCACAGCTAAGGAACCCAAATGAAACATCCTAGTAATGCATTAATAGACCAGACTTTACCACTGTGTGACTGTCGGTCGCCACACAAACCATTTGATACCAAGGAATCTCCCGGGTTTTTTTTTTTTTTTTGCATATTTGGGTCGGGCTGTTTTGGAGATGCTCTTTGAGCCTCTCGGTTGCCATGGCGGCTGGAAATAATTTACCAAAAGTTTCAAAATAAATTTAAATGAAGTTCTTGCCCTGTCAGCACAGAAGTATCTTTTGACTTTTTTTTTTTATCATAGATTTGACTGTTTCTTTCTTTTTATTTGAATAGCCCTCTGTTGGCCATCTTGTTTCCTTCTTCTCAACAAAATTTGTCTTTGTCCTCAGATTGAAGACGGAGGGAAAGCTGCTCACTGTAGAAAACTAAAAGTCGGGGATGAACTCATCAACATAAACGGCTCTGCACTGTACGGGAGCAGACAGGAAGCCCTAATCCTCATCAAGGGATCCTACAGGATACTGAAGCTCACCGTGAGGAGGTAAATGCACAACCACGGATGGATGTGATCATTTAAAATAAAAACAGCAAATGGCTCGTTGAGTCCCAGAAACAGATGCATTGTCGTCAGAGGAAGTTTAGTTTTTCTTCTTCCCAACACTTGATTTTTCGGATCTCAATTGTGGGAAGGGAAGGAAGAGGAAGGTGTCCGCTTCCTGTCCTGTTAAGATTTTCTTTGTCAGACGTGCAAACATACTAAAAAAAATGTTTGTTGGAGATACAAAATGTTTGACAGGAAGTCACCTTTTGTCTTTTGGGAAGTCAGAATACTGCTCGACAAACGAGCAAAAAAAAAATAGAGGAATTTTATGTACCGTATTTTCCGTATTATAAGGCGCACCTTCAATAAATGACATTTTTTAAAAACTTTTTCCATATATAAGGCGCGCCGCATTATAAGGCGCTACAGAAAAGGCTGTTCAACTTTGTCGTATAACTGCAGCCATCTCGCTTTGTTCCCGCAGAAACTCTGTTTAGTCTTACTTGGTGCAGCACATCCTCTTGCTTCCTCCACTTCCTCATCATTGATTCATTGATGTTAAACTCTCTCGCTGCGGCTCTATTCCCGTGTTCTACTGCGTGACCGATCTCCTTGAGTTTAAACTCTGCGTTGTAACAGTGTCTCTTGGTAGGAGCCATTTCCGGGTCTTTACACAAACACACAAATGGAAATGAGACGCCTTTTCATATATCCCAGCATGCACCGCACACTACTTCTTCTACGGGAGAAAACAGAGTCGGCGGCTGCTTTCCGCAGTTGCGACACCTGTTGTAGCTCAATATTAATCCATATATAAGGCGCTCCGGGTTAAAAGGCGCATCGTGGACTTTAGAGAAAATTTAAGGTTTTTAGGTGCGCCTTATAGTGCGGAAAGTACGGTACTCTATTCATCCCTCACTGGGGAAATTTGTGCACTCCTTACACCGCAGTAGGCTGCCCTTCGACAGCGCCAATGGTGGGAGAATCAGGGGTTAGATGTCTTCTCCAAGGACCCTAGACGTGCTTTCTGTGGGCTGCAAAGCCGCGACTTTCCGGTCCGCGTGCGAGCGCGCTAACCACTGAGCTGCCGTCTTCCCTTAAATCAGCATCTGAAATAAGCATGAGGGGGGCGCGGCGCAATACCAGGAAGGGGCGGGGATGTAATTGTACATCTACTACAGTAGTTGTAGTTTATAGTTTAAATAAGAATTTATTTATTTTTTATTTCAAGTTAATTGATGAACTTTAAATCTTTTCTATTACAGACTAAAAACAATGTCAATAAAGTTGTTCTTTGTTGTACGTTGCTTTGTATTTTTTTTTGTTTTCTTTAATGTTAATGAGAATACAATATTATGTAGAGGTGTACTTAGAACCAGGGGTCCCCAACCTTTTCTGCGCACGAACCGGTTTAATGTCTGATAATATTTTTACGGACTGGTCTTAAGATGATAAGACCAGCCTGAAAAACAGGCTTTTTTAAATCAATAATCATAAACTTAAATACACTTTGTCTTCACGAGAAAATTTATTAGCAGCGTCTTAACATGGTCGGCATAACGTGGGAAAAATCTCTCTGCTTGAACACACTCTGGTTGCCTTGGTAACGGTAAACATACCTTCAAAATAAAAGACATCACAAAACAAAGTGAATAAAAATACCAGTTAGTTTCCTCACAGTAAGATTAGATCAATCAGAGTTCTGAGTTTGTTTTGCTGGAACCAGACAGTCCCATTTTGGCCTGAAACCTGAAGAGTGTTTCTAAGGTTCAGTCTGCTTCGTAACTCTGTAACTCCGCTAGGCAAAGAAGCTTCCTATTTTTTTATAACTCATTTTGCTAGTTTATGGGTTTAAATTTAATGGAATGATGCGTCGTTGGTGAGTCATTGATGAATGTAAGGAAGAAAATCTGGTGACATTTCTCCCTGACCAATTAAAACATCATTATGGCTCCAATAATAAACAAAATGGAAATAATGGAAGTTGTTTCTTCTTTCTGCGCGGCCCGGTACCACATGACCGGGGGCAGAATATTGTCTTCTTCTTAGGGGGGGTGCAACAGGAAATAATTGAGAAGCACTAATCTAACTCTATGTTCTGTATATTCTTTGGTCACACCAACTATCTTCATGTCTTCCTTCACTGTATCCATGAACCTCCTCTTTGGTTTTCCTCTAGTCCTCTTTCCTGGTGGTTCCAAATCCAGCATCCTTCTTCCTATGTACTCTCTCTCTCTCCTCTGCACATGTCCAAACCATCTCAGTCTGGCCTCTCTGACTTTATCTCCAAAACCTCTAACGAGCTGTTCCCCTGATCCTGTCTATCCTGGTCACTCTCAAAGAGATCCTCAGCATTTTCATCTCTGCTACCTCCATCTCTGCTTCCTGTCTTTTCCTCAGTGGTACTGTCTCTAGACCAATCAGCATGGCCGGTCTCACCACGGTTTTGTACACTTTTCCTTTCATTTTAGCTGAAATTCTTCTATCACACATCACACCTTATACTTTTCTCCACCCGTTCCAGCCTGCCTGAACACGCTTCTTCACCTCTTTTCCACACTCTCCATTGCTCTGGACTGTTGATCCTAGATACTTTAAATCTTCCACCTTCTTTATCTCTTCTCCCTGTAAACTCACTTTTCCATTTGGATCCCTCTCATTCACACACATGTACTCTGTCTTACTCTGACTAATCTTCATTCCTCTTCTTTCTAGTGCAAACCTCCACCTCTCCAGCTTTTCCTCCACCTCTTCCCTCCTCTCACTACAGATCACAATGTCATCTGCAAACATCATTGTCCATGGAGATTCCTGTCTGACCTCGTCAGTCAGCCTGTCCATCACCATAGCAAACAGCAAAGGGCTCAGAGCAGATCCCTGGTGCAGTCCCACCCCCACACTGAACTCCTCTGTCTCACCTACAGCACACCTCACCACTGTCTTACAGTCCTCATACATGTCCTGGACCACTCTAATACACTTCTCTGTCACACCAGACTTCCTCATACAACACCATAGTTCTTCTTTAGGTACCTTGTCATACGCTTTCTCTAGATCTGCGAAGTCGAACTAATAGCAGGGATTTTTTCATGTTGTGAAAGTAAAGTTGAGTTTGGATCCCGACATTTAATAAGAAGATTTGGGTCAGAAGCCCGATCCATTCACTGGATTTAAAGTCAAACCAAACAAACAGTTCCACACTTAAACAATAAAGTTTCTATTCTCATGAGACGGATTGTTGGAAACGTCCATTCCTCTTTTGTTTGAAGGGATAACAAGAAAGAAAAGTAGTTCCACTGGAATGAGGAGAAGTTTCTGTTCATTAGTTTTGACTTTGCAAGAATTTTTTTTTTTAATGTCGAAATGTCGAACAGCTGTTTAGATCCAGCCAAATGTTGTAAAGTTAGGAAACAAGAAACCCCCGAAAAATTTTCCAAAAGCGAGACATACGCAACTATAATCACACATTTATGGATTTGATTCCATTTTTTTTAGGTTACAAACAAATGTTTCTGACGTTACAAAAAAAACCCCGTAATTTTACCTGAATAAATTCGGCCAAATAACTCCGATCGGCAGGTGTTACGTGTTGGTTAATCAAATCAAATTTTATTTATAAAGCACTTTTTCAACACAAAGGTACACAAAGTGCTGAACAGAACAAAAAAAAAGTAAACAACGTTAAAATCCAGATCATTAAAAAAAGACAGTAAGTCAACAAACAAGCATCCATCTTGTTTTTGGATGCTTGTGTGTATTTTCACACACACAAAATATGGCACACACGCATCGATGTTCGCACAACCCCTTACCCTACCTCTCATATGCCCATCCTTTCCCAACCCCCACTTCACCTGAATCACTGTCTCTTTAATTGAAATAAAAATAAGCATCTAGCCCCGGAATGCCCAACCGGTAGATCGCGGGCTGGTCCCGAGTCGACCGCGAGACGTGTTGAAAAAAAATTCTGCCATGTTTTTTTTTTAATGACAGAAAGTCAGTGTTGTCAATTTAGCGACTTTGACGCTAAATTTAGCGACCATTCAGTCGCTCAAAAAAGCGACTAGCGACAACCTAGCGCCTTTCTTGTGTTGTAGAGGGCTTTACCCACGTGACCGAAGTCGGCCAGGATCAGGATAAAACTTCAAAGTGATATTTTTTGTTGACTGTTGGGGAAGATCCTTAAATAATTCTAAATTATTTATTTATTTATTTTTTAGTTCGTCATCAGAAATAGCCCCAGGAGTGATTTGAACCCAGCGGGTTTCGTTCCGTGTTCTCTGATCAAAAGAGGGAAAGTCTTCCACTACGGCATCACTCCTGGGGCCCTAAATAATTTATTTTCAAACGATCCCGGTTTTAATGCCTGCAATTCACCCCAAATTTTTACTCAGCTATAGATTTGAAGGCTAATAAAGGAGTGGATGCATACTTCCGGGTTGATGATGTCTCACTACAGTTGATTATCCAAACAACCTGAATGTTGATTGGATAATCAACTGTAGTTTTTCTAAACAAATTTTCTTATTGGCTGTGAACTACTCAGGACCGATATTAGTTTTAATTAGGCTGGAAAAATCTGTGGTGGTTTGCAATTTTTTCCCGCCGGACTGGTAGATCTCAAGAGGTTTGCAACTTGAAAAGTCGATCTTGGGGCAAAAAAGGTTGGGCACTCCTGATCTAGCCTGATGCTGCTGTGAGGAAACAATAACTGGGGATCGATCCACACCAGGAATCGGCCTGCCCATGACTGCAGCGGCCAAAACCACAGGGGTCTACCCAGCTCCAAGAGACACAGGCACCCACAGACACAGTGGTGGAACGTAACGAAGTAAATGTACTTCGTTACTGTACTTAAGTAAAAAAATTGTGTATCTGTACTTTACTTAAGTAAAATTTAAGACCGGTACTTTTACTTTTACTTCATTACATTTTTAGAGTAAATATCTGTACTTTTACTTCGCTACTTTTTAAAAGTGCATTTTACAATTTTTGTTACATTTTTGTTCGGGAATTTGAAAAATACACAGTTTTTTGTAGCGCATCTTGAAGCCGCATCGCAAAAATCAAAAGAAGCAGTTGATCGGGAGAAGAAGTAATGAATCGAGAAACATTTTCCACATTCATTCAGCGCCAAAAACCTAACATCAAATATAGTACAAATTAAAAAGAGTCAGAAGATCGTTGTTCGTTGTGTTTACTTCTAAATAAAAAGTTGAGCCATCATTACACAGAGCAGGGGCGGATCTAGAATTTTCAAAAGGGGGCGGGGACTGAGGTCATTGACAAAGCCAATATATAGTGACTGGAGGCCTCCCCCCCAAAACATTTAAAAAAAATAAGTGTCATTTTCCTGTATTTTGGTGGCTCATTCGCTGGCCCTGCTAGGGGATAGCTTGACTAGTCGCATTTCCTTTCTTCTTCTTTTTTTTTTTTTTTGTGGACCAAAAGAGGCGGGAGAGGGGGTTGGGGGTTACACCCCTGCAGAGTATTTATCTGTGACCCTACAGCACAAAAAATAACATTTGAATTATGGTCGAATACTTTTACTTTTTACTTAAAAAGTAAAATTTACACCAATTACTTTTGTACTTTTACTTAAGTACAAAAAGTGAGTACTTCATCCACCACTGCACAGACGCTACCTGGCTAAAGTGAGGCACCAGCAACACCCAGGCCAGTCAGACCAGAAGACCCCACAAAATTCCAGAGGGATCCCCATAAGGAAACCCTGGAAACAGACCCAAAATCAAATAATAGAATAAAAATCAACGTTTCTTTACTTTAAATAATTGAAATACCCTCTTTTTTTTTTTTTTGGAATGACACTTAAATCACAGGCTTGAATCTCAAAGTAATGTAGAAACTTATTAGTTGGCATCCACTTTTTATTTTCCATTCTCTTTTATTTTCCTATCATTTTGCCATTGATACGATCCTTAATCCCAGTTTGATTAAACCACACAACCAGTGCGAAAAATTTCACGGCTGTTGCAAATCTAACTCATATTGGATTGCTCCAGACAGCTGTTTGGCAGGATTCGTCTCCGAAACCAGGTCAGAACCACCTCAAACACCCTTTCGGGGGGTTTTCCCTCTGCAAGCTAACTCAAACGATGTCGGACAATCACATTCACGCAGATCCGCAGACGTGGGTTTTTGGAATGCGACTCCTTATGATGAAAATCTCACCCAGTTAATCAGATGTGTGTGTCAGTGTCTGGTATGTGCCAAAACGTCTGCCTCTGAAGGGGTTTTCCCGATGTTTGTGTGCGACTTGTGTCCCAAACACATGGAAAATATGTGCTTTTCTATTTTATTCATTCATCTTGGATTCATTTTCCAAGCTACCCCGTCCAGGATTTGCTTCTAGTTATTGTTTTTCTAATTATTTGAATCCTATTTGAACGTCAGTTTGTTCTTTGCCGTGGATTTTGTTCCCTGCCACACCCTGGGTCGCAGGGGCAACAGCCTCAAACGGGTAGCCCAGGCTTCTCTCACCCCGGCTGCAGGGAAGGATCCCGAGTAGTTCTCCGGCCAGCTGTGAGACATAGTCTCTCCAGCGGGTCCGGGGTCTGTCTCTTGGTCTCCTCCCGGTGGGACATGCCCGAAAGACCTCACCAGCGAGGCGTTCGGGGGGCGTCCTGACCAGAGGCCCGAACCACCCCATCTGGCTCCTCTCGACCTGGAGGAGGAGCGGTTCAACACCGAGCTCCTCCCGGATGGCAGAGCTCCTCACCCGATCTCTGAGTGAGAGCCCAGCCACCCTGCGGAGAAAGCTCATTTTGGCCGCTTGTATCCACGATCTCATTCTTTCGGTCACTACCCACAGCTGGTGACCATAGGTGAGGGTTGGAATGTAGATCGACTTGTCCATCAAGAGCTTTGCTTTTCGGCTCAGCTCTCTCTTTACCACAACGGGCCGATGCAGCGTCCTAGTTATTGCTGATGCCGCACCAATCCGCCTGTCGATCTCCCGCTCGTAAAACAAGACCCCGAGATACAACGTTCCAATCCTCACCTATGGTCACCAACTGTGGGTGGTGACCAAAAGAATGAGATTGCGGATACAAGCGGCCGAAATGAGCTTTCCCCGCAGGATGGCTGGGCTCTCACTCAGAGATCGGGTGATGAGCTCTGCCATCCGGGAGGAGCTCGGTGTGGTGCCGCTCCTCCTCCAGGTCGAGAGGAGCCAGATGAGGTGGTTCGGGCATCTGGTCAGGATGCCCCCTGAGCACCCCGTGAGCGCGGTGTTTCGGGCACGTCCCACCAGGAGGAGACCAAGGGGCAGACCCCGGACCCGCTGGAGAGACTGTGTCTCACAGCTGGCGGGGAACGACTTGGGATCCTTCCGGGTGAGCTGCAGGATGCAGCCGGGGTGAGAGAAGCCTGGGCTACCCGTTTGAGGCTATTACCCCGGCGCCCTGGCCCCGTAATGTGCAGAAGATGACGGGACATGTTTTGTAGTTATTTAAATGTATTTACAAGCTTTTTATTGGTGAATGTTCCGATCTGAGTTAACAAAAACGACCTACTCGATAACAGTCTCCATGAAGGTACACAAAAACCATATTTTGTACAACAATCATTTCTTTAAGTTTTTCTTTAGTCAACCACCTGCTCGTAAACAAAATCCATTGGAGTCGTTCAAGTCGCACACTAACAAGGCAGGCCTGGTCTCATTATGAGGTTAGCCTAACTTTCCCACATCATACCGCTGGGATTCAAATCAAGGAAATCCCTGAAAGGTGGAGGACTCCGCTTTTAGACATCAAGCATTGCTTCTTTTTTTTTTTAAGAGATGGTGAAACACTCCCATTGAAAAAACTTGGCTGTTCTTGAATGGTTTTAAGAGTGGAAAAGGCCCCATTAGTTAAAAGCCAGAAGTTGTTACCCCTCTATATTAGTAACACAGAGGGATTGTTGGAGCACGGCTGGCTGGCAGGAGGGTGGATGGATTGAGGTGCATGTTTCCAATTACAAAAAAAAAAAAAGTAAGATTTGGGCATAGTCGAGAAGAAAATGTTGAAGAAAAAGTTTTCTCCTAACGTGAGAAAACTTTACCTGAAATTGGCGTCTTCCTCAACACTAGAACCGCCGCAGCAGTCAATTTGACGGCACGTCAATTTAATATGCTAATTAGAATAAATAAAACACAACCTAGGAGGCTGACCTTTTATGACTTTTAATATAAACATGTTTTCTATTTTCTTATATAGTTTTTTTGTGTTCTAAAAATAAACATTTCAAAATTTATAAGCATTTTATCTCCTATAACCTGCTGCACCCCGCAGCAGCTAAGAGGAAGCGCGCATTGGGAGTTGTTGCTATATTGCTATGGCAACCAACACATTGCTATGGCCATACATAGCAATGTTTAAATTTGTGGAGAGAGACAAGGAGGACTCTGACGCAATTACAGAAACATTTTAGAAAGGTTGAGTGAGATGAGATTGAAGAGACACCACGAAAAGAGTAAGAAAATTGTCTGCCATGTTTTTGTAGATAAGTCTTGAGAGTTCAGGTTAACATATTGTAATATAGCCTATAGTCAATTTTTAACGAGGACATTTTTGAAGCAGCAGCAGCGCAAAATGCAGAAATAAAGTAGGCTATTGACGCTAGGACCGCCACAGTCGTCAATATGATTCCACACCACTTTAATATGCTAATTGGAATAAATAAATGCAATCTAGGAGGCTAACCTTTTATGAATTTTAACATAGACATGTTTTCTATTTTATTATGTAGTTTTTCTTGTGTTCTAAAAACAAACATTTCAAAATTTATAAGCATTTTATCTCCTCTAACCTGCTGCACCCCGCAGCAGCTAAGAGAGAGAGAGAGCGCGCATTGGAAGTTGTTGCTATGAGTTGAATTGAAAATACTTTATTAATCCCCAAAGGGAAATTTGATGCTGCGGCGCTAACACCTCGATGCTTTCCCGGTCTGCTTACAGGATGTAAAAGCTGGCGACTGGTTAAAAAAACGTTGTATCTTGCTATGGTAACCAACACATTGATATGGCCCCACATAAGTGGGTATGTTTATATTTGTGGAGAGAGACAAGGAGGACTCTGACGCCATTACAGAAACATTCTCGAAAGGTTGAGTGAGATAATATTGAAGAGACACCATGAAGAGAGTAATATATCCAATATATCGAAATTGCGCCATCTAGTGACGAAACATCAGAATTGCAGGAGAAATTAGGGTTTGTTTTTTTTTTTATTAGTAAAATATACTGCATAGTTATTAGAGTTAATAATAAAGTTAAGAATAAATAATAAAGTTATTAGAGAAGAAATCAAATCTTTACAAACGTACAAACTCTGCGGTGTAACAGTGTCTCTTGGTAGGAGCCATTTCCAGGTCTTTACACAAACACACAAATGGAAGTAGGTGCGTTCGAGATGACACAGGCGGATGCAGTTCTGATCGGCGCAGATCGGTGCGCAATGCAAGCCGGTTAGTTTTTGAATGCAAAACCGAGCCAGAATGCTAATTAGTTTCGGCTGTCGGATTAATTCAATTCAATTCAATTTTATTTGTATAGCCCAAAATCACAGAATGTCCGTCTCAATGGGCTTCACAAGAAAAAGAGGAATGTATTAACACAGATACACAACAAGAAAAATAACTAACAAATGCTAACTAAACAAGACTAGCACATTTATGCCCTTAGACTCTCCTTCTTGGTGAGGAAAAACTCCTAAAAAAACCCATCAGTGGGGAAAAAATAAGAAACCTCATGGGGATCCACGTGAAAGAGAGATCCCTCCCCCGGGACGAGCAAACAATGTGTCAAAGATTATTGTTTAAATATTAGCTTATTCTAATCTACAGCTAAATATCTAAAGAAGTCAATAGATGTTCTTCATCCTGATGGAAACACGGGGGACTCCTCAGCCCGGAGATGTCAAGTACGGGGATGAGTAGATGTTCTTCATCCTGATGGAAACACTGGGTGACTCCTCAGCCCGGAGATGTCCAGTACGGGGATGAGTAGATTAAAATGTTTAACGGGCCGCATGTGACCCGTAGGCCCATAGGGATTTCACACACGCACACGTCGGATAACGTCCTATTTGTCATTAAATCTTTCTCTATCGTTTACCCTGTGCTTCGTATAAAATCTAACCAAAACAAGTCTTATTACATCCCCACTCACAATGGAGCTTTTCAAGCATTTTCAATACGAGACTGAAAGAAAATCAGATTTATTAAACTCCGGGTTTTTAAACCAACCTCCCGTACTGGTAAAGTAAAGGCAGATGGAGGCGTTTTAGTTGGTTTTAACCCAAAAAATCCCATACAGTTGCGACTTTTTAACTGATTTTGTCTGTTTGTAATCAAACGTAATTAAGACACGCTCGTTAGTCATCGTCAAGGGAAACTTATGAAACTTTAAAGGCCAGCGGTTAGATATTTCTAGCGAGCTAGTTTGCAATACCTATTTGTAATGTAGCGTTAGGTGGTACTCTTAAAGAACGAGGGGTCAACCGTATATTTTTTCACATGTGTATGCACATGCGTGTGCATATTTCTACAGTAATGAGAAATTTTCCAACGTGCACCTCTACATTAGTCCGGGGTAAAGTCAACTTTTGATTAAAATAAAAAAAAAATCTAAAAAAGCATAGCAGCATCTACATGTGTTTTTATGTTCTTTGTGGGTTTTTCTTGGAAACATTGGGGAATTTACTCAACTGGTACAGTATTTTACTGTTCACCCCTGAATAAATGGGCTTTTCATATGTAGAAAACAGGGAAAAAAGTGGATTTAATTATATGATGTAAATGCAGAGGAAGGAAATGTGGAATCGGGGAGGAGAGATGATTTAAAAAATGGTGCTTTTGTGTAACATTTCCACTCAAACTCGGTCCGCTTCAACACAGAGGTTTGATGTTTGTGTTAAAGATATATGGAACCTGACAAATTTCCAGCACAATGCTGTAATCTGTTCTCTAAATCACGTTAAATCGTTTTTCTGTCCAACTAGGTAGTTAGCTCTTTCTCTCGATTCATTTCAGCGTTATTTATTTTTTAAATAAAACCAATTCAATTCAGACTTGCATTATTCTGTGCTGCTGAAAGGAGAGCTGGCCAAATGAAAGCCTGGAGGCTAAATCTGCTGAACCGCAGGAATTTACTGGCCTGCCCAGCAGTTCAGTGCTGGGTTAAGCAGCAGTGTGTTTGGGTTCATTTTTATCTTCCTTTCTTTTATTTAAGGGGTGATGTTTTATAAGCATTTTAACAAGCCAACCGGGGGTGGAAAGGAGCCAAAATGTCGTTAACCACTATTGTATTTTACGTCCAGTTAAAGTTGTCACTACCTTAAAGAATGCTATGTTCTCTTGCTGGAGTGCAACTGAGGTAAAACTAGCTCTGACTCAAGTAAAATAGAACTGTGTCATCTGCATACAGGGTGAGTCAATATTTGGGTTCATAATAATTCCTTTGATGTAGTTCTTTCATCTTTGTTTTGTAACTATTTAGAGATTCTTTCTGCCGACAATTTTTCAAATCAAAGGATAACTAAAGTAAAATGTTTGAATGACAATAGACAATAGTATGGAAGCTGCTTCTTCTTCTTCTTTTTTCGGCATTTCCCTTCAGCGGGCGCCACAGCAAGTCAGTTTCTTCCATCTAACCCTATCTGCTGCATCCTCTTTGGTCACACCAACTATCTTGGTTATTGGAAAAGTGTTAGAAGCAGTGACGTGCGGTGAGGTTCATGTCTGGGGAGGCACTGACTCCTCAAGAATTAGATTTAATTGTAAGAACGGAAAAAGACATCTTATTTCAGCATTCATCCAACTACTGATAATGCTTCGTATCCAATCAGCATTTCTCTTTCAATTACACTCACAAACATAAACACAGGAACAGATCTGTCTCTTTTATAGCTATGGTTAGAGTTTTAAGAAATTCATATTTGTTTACTGTAAACAAATTAATGTACAGAGATTTCATTTTCAGTTAAAAAAAAAATTCTTTTGTTTTTCAAATTTTAAATAAACAAATAATTATTTTTTAGTTTAAGAGTCGCTCTGTTTTAATGGAGATTTTGTCAACAGAAGAACTGACAGGTTCTTTCCTCGCTGAAAGAGAGGCGCTGCCAATTTACGTGGTCACCTTGAGTGGAAGCAGAGTACATAACTGTCTCCACTGCCAATTTTTTTGTTTTTTTGTGTGATCAGCAGCCGTAGTTTTCTAACACACACATAAAATACGTTATATAGACTGCAGAAAGTTGTGGTGTTTCATAAATATTTCTGTAAAGTTCATACTGGTGATTTGCTGAGGAACAGAAACTAGTGTGCATCAAGCTACCCAGTTTGTTTTAAATCAGGCAGTCGGAAGGGAAGCACAGCTCATCTCTGCTTCCCTTGGGGTTTCTGACCTGGATTTGATCAGAGAAGAAAAAAAAAATCAAAATCGGCTATTTTTACTCAGTAGATTGGCAGAAATGTGTAGCCATACTCCAAATGCTTTTTAGACACATAACAGTGGAAAATATTACACTTTTTTTTCATATTGACAAAAGAAAGTAAATCAAACCCTATGAGGTCACTGTACTAACCTTCAGCAGCTTTTTTCCTTCAGCAGCTGAATATTTGCATAAAGCTAACTTAGCATTAGCTTAGCATCATCGTCGGACAGTAATGCCGGCCAAACCAGAAGCTGACGTCAGCAACAGGGTGTCCCCTCCCCTCAAGTGGTTGTGTCTGACCGCGTGGTGCTTAGAGGAGACAAGCTTTGATCCCCCACAATTTCATCTCCAGAAAGTTTTGCCCAGTCTCGACGGCTGCGGGGACTCTCCATTGTCGTGGAGACTCGTGGGGCGGAGCTCAGATCTGCTTTCGACCGATTGTGGTGTTTTGCTGTTGTTGATGAAAAATGCTTTGATGATATCAAACAATACTAATATTAATAATAAAAGAAAACACTGCGACACCGTGCCTCAGAAAACTAACCTTTTTCATAAAGTTGGTAGATTTTTTTTCAAAATATCCAACCTGTCCAGTTTTACTTGGAAAATTTTCCTGCTGTTCTGCTGAACTCATCCAACACCTTTTCTATCGTGTGCGATACATGACTCCTAAAATGAACTTCCTGCTTTCAACACATTTTTGTCAAAGTGTCATCACCGCTGAGTATTTCTGTCTTTCCCAAATTCTCCGGAGTGTTTTTGTGAAGCAGGTGAGGATTTTCCGATTTATTTCTGGAAGGGACAGAATGTCAGCGGTGTTTTGTTGGTTTGACCTGGAAATGTTTCTTCCATAGTACTTCCTGTTTTCACAGACCCTTTGTTAGATTTTTCCTGACCTTATGTGTGTGTGTGTTCTTGCTTGTGCAGTTCCATTAGGACTCTGACTGTGTTTTTCCTGACCTTTACTGGGACAAAAACTGTTTCCCTAAGAGCGAGAAAAACATTTTCGGACACTTTATGAAGATTTAGGAAAGTCGGAAAAGGTTTGATCAGTGGTCGCAAAGTTTGAGTCGTATGACCATGTGAAAATATTCGGTGTGTTTAAAATAAAAAAACAACTCCATTTGTCGTTCACTTGTCGTTTAGCGCCGCTCAATGTCGGGTTGTGTTCAAGCGTCTTTGGAATGTTCGGAAAAATGACTTTCTGGCTGGTAAAACGGACAAATACGTTCTTTTAATGTCGGTAAAAACAACTTAGTCTAATCATCCTGTAACTCACAAAATCACTGCACCTTAACAATAGTCGGTGTGCTAACAAAGCGCCAAATCCCAGAATTGAAGATAAAAAAAACATCAAGTCCTTTTATTATTATTATTATTATTTGATTTTATTAAACTGCTTTAAAAAATATACCATCACCTATGGCCGCCATCTGCTGGTGGTGACCAAAAAAGGAGGTGACCAGCTCCGGAGGGTGGCTGGGGTGGTCCAGGCCAGACGGCTTAAGATGCCTTAGGAAAGCATTAGGATGCCTCCTGAACACCTCACTGGTAAGGTGTTTCGGGCACATCCCCTCTGAAGAAGACCTAGAGGCAGGCCCTGGACTCACTGGAGAGACTATGTCTCACAGCTGGCAAGGTAACACCTTGGGATCCGCCAAGGTAACACATTGGGATCCGCCAAGATAACACCTTGGGATCCGCCAAGGTAACACCTTGGGGATCCGCCAAGGTAACACCATGGGGATCCGCCAAGGTAACACCTTGGGGATCCGCCAAGGTAACACCTTGGGGATCCGCCAACGTGCATTTTTAACAAAACACTTTGGGATCTGCCAAGGTAACACCTTGGGATCCGCCAAGGTAACACCTTGGGGATCCGCCAAGGTAACACCTTGGGGATCCGCCAAGGTAACACCTTGGGGATCCGCCAAGGTAACACCTTGGGGATCCGCCAAGGTAACACCTTTGGGATCCGCCAAGGTAACACCCTGGGGATCCGCCAAGGTAACACCTTGGGGATCCGCCAAGGTAACACTTTGTGATCCGCCAAGATAACACCTTGGGATCTGCCAAGATAACACCTTGGGATCTGCCAAGATAACACCTTGGGATCTGCCAAGATAACACCTTGGGATCTGCCAAGATAACACCTTGGGGTCTGCCAAGATAACACCTTGGGATCCGCCAAGGTAATCAAGAGCAACCCTGCAGCCAGGGTGAAGAAAGCCTGGGTTTCCTGTCTGAGGCCATTGAGCCCTCAAGTCAGCTGCGGATAAGCGGAAAACGATGTAACAGAGAGCGAAAAAAAAAAAGCTCAAGTCATTTCGGATCACAGAGATAGTCGTCTGTTCCGACGGGTTAGTCAGAGATGGCGTAGACTTGGCATAGCTCACCAGTCTTTTACACGCTCACACTTTTATTGAAGTTTGGCGGCTGGATTTAGATGCTAGCCTACAAAAACGAAAAAAAAAAAAAAAAACGTTGCCCCAAATCCCACGGGTTTTGGACACTTGTTTTGGACAGTCGACTGTCCGAAACAGTCAATGCAAGCGAAACACACCCTTACACACATGCAAGTGTATGTTTATACAAAGCCTTTCCTCAGTGGGCAGCTCTGAACGTGGCAGAAGGACATTCTTTAGTTTGTGGATCATTTCCTGTTCTTCCCTGAGTTTTCTCTGATGACTTCCTGTCCAGCTTGGACATAATGTGATGGCTAGATGTGTTTACCCTCAAAGACGCAAAGAAAGACTAAATAATATATTTATATCTGGTGATGTTTAGGTGGGATAATGAATCACTTAAATGGGTTTTTGATGTTGTTTTTACTCTTTAATCTACAAATGGTACATTTTGGGAACAAAAAAAAACCCAAAAGAAGCTTCGCAATCAAGACCCAAGCTCATAAGCCTACCTGTTCTCAATCTTTTTTTTTTTTACGCTAACACCAGCTACTGATTAGTTAAATAAAGAATAAAAAGCTTAGTGAGATTACAGAGTGGGAAGGCAGGAAATGTCCCAGTGACTAAGTCAAATACAGAGCAAGGCTAACGCCGAGGCCCGATTTGCTCATAGTAGCAACACAAGAAAATTAAAACGATAATTAGAAGACAGGAGGGTATCACGTCTGATGTTCGGATAAACAGAACTTTATGACAAAGCTCTTTCATCTCTGCTTCCTCTTTCATCTTGTACTCTACGTTTTCTAAACGTTGGTTAGGGATGAAGGTTTGGTGAGAAGGAGGGACGAGATCAAAGAAAAGAAATGGGGAAAGTGGCCCAAACAAAAAACAGTTTAGAAAACAGTTTAGAAAACAATTTAGAAAACAGTTTAGATTTCGTAAAATTTTTGAAGTATTTTTTGTGGTTAAAGAAAAAGTTAGCGTGCTCTGATTTAATTGCCTTTGAGAAGCCTTTTTGTTAGTATTTTTGACCTATTTTAACCTATAAACTTGCGATATTTGTCTACGACTTTTTACGAAGGATTGATTACATGTTCATTGTATAGCCTCTTTTATTTGATCATTGCCAGAATAAGTTCTGTTACACTACATCAGTGGTTTTCAACTTGTGTTCTGTGGCACACTAGTGTACCGTGAGAGATCGTCAAGTATTTTGTGGGAAATGATCCCGCTCCCAATAATTGTTTTGGTTGATATCATTGCGTTTGTGTAAAAAAAAAAAAAAAAAAAATAGATTAAAGCATATTTATTTATGTTTATCAGTATGACATCTTGTCGTTTTATTTACACACATGGCTGAAATGCGATAGGTTATTTACTGTAACCATGGCAACCAACTCTTCTTCTCCGGTTTTATGTTGCATGCTGCTTTCAATCCCTTCCAAAAACTACCCTAAAAGAATTATAAAAGATGACAAGATAGGTTTTGTTGTCTTGATTTGATTTCTATATATTGTTACCACTAGAACTACCAAAGCCGTCAATTTGACTGTTCTTAAAAGTTGACGTCTAATTACTGATGTTACATTGATCTTTGACGTTCCAGGGATTTTGACTTTTTCTATATTTTTTGGAAGATTGTTCCTGTGTTGTAATTTAACTGAGTAATTCTTCCTCTAACTCCCACACCTGTCATTTTGACACCTCTATTAAATACATTGTAATTTTTTCCCGTGCCTAACCGTAATGCGTTTAATGTTGCCTGATAACCGTTGTGGCGCCACCCAGGAGAAATCTAGGTGAGCAAAAATAGATTTGAGAAGACGTTTGTCAGTCACTGAGGCACTTCAGTGTATGGCGTCATCGCCATAGCGCTAATTGTCAAATTGACGGCTTTGGAAGTTCTAGTTAAAGAATTCTGGAAGTTTTACTGTTAATACAGGCAGCTATAGAGAATCATTTTTAACATTTTTAGTAGGTCGTGTGCCTCAAGATTTTTTTTCAATGGACAAATGTACCTTAGCATCAACAGGGTTGAGAAACACCACCCTACATGACCCACTCTTGTACAACCAGTTCAGAAAATGTAAAAAGAAACGTAAAAAACAAGCAGTTTCATCCACATCCTGAACTTTACTTCTGTAAAACCCACAAAGCTTATTTCCACTAATTACTACATCCCTGGAGGCACAGTTTTTTTCCCCCACTCTCAATACCCGCTGTGTTTCCTTCGAATACAAATGTTTCTTTCCACTGGTGATAAAGGTTGTTGTAAGAGTGACACATCGACAAAAATGTCTGTAAAAATTGGTCTTAAACTCTGAACTCAAATGTTTCAGCCGAGTTCTTCTAACTGTTCAAAAGTTGAATTGGTTTACCAATCTTTACAAGTTCATCTTTGGGCAGTAAAATGTTGAATTAGGCATTATGCAGATGACACCCTGACTTACATGCCATATATACATATTTTTTTTTTTACAAAACAGGACTATAAAAATAACTTTTTCACCCACGAAGACAAACAAACAATACTATACTAACTTTAAAATCAAATCTTAAAACACTTTTTCACACTTTCATCTCTAAGTTAGGCTTTTATAACATTCTCTGGACTCAATAAACCAGTTGCTAAATAACTAAAGAATTTCTAGTACCTGGCAGTCTGGTAATGACGCAAACCAGGTACTGGAGCAGGGGTGGGAAAACTTTTCGATTCGTGGGCCACATTGAGTTCTAACATTTGACAAAGGGGCCGGAACAAGAACAGATGGATGGCATGCTTTGGTAACCATTAGATTAGACCGATAGAATGGCGCGCTAGATTTTAAACAAGCGCACTAAATGTTACATCAAGAGCGTTAAATTTCAAATCTAGCAGCGCTAGGTCTGAAATCTAGTGCGATAGCGCTTAAAAACGTGCATTTATCGGCACTAGGTTTGAAATCTAAGCGGTTGATGTAACACGCATGTGTACGTGTGTGTATTGGGCCCAATGGCTTTCCATATCTGTGCACAATGTTTATTTTGACAGCATGCGCATCACGGAGAGTCACATTTTAATGGTAGCAGTGTTGTTGTTTTCTCAACACAGCCAATATATCCAGAGTGCACCATCTAGTGACGGAACATCAGATTGCAGAGTAAATAAAATATTAACAAGGTTTATTTATTTAAAATTTTCAAGTTTGGCGGGCCGGATTAAAATGCCGGGCCATAGTTTGCTCATGCATGTACTAGGGTTATACTGGTTCTGGGCCTAGGTTTTGGCACTGGCTTTCTGTAGCATAGAAACTTTAACAGATCTTTAACTCTTGCTCGGAATAAAGAACTAATCTGGGCAAAGCAGCCAAAATCCGGATTAGTCTTTCTGAAAATTTGAAACTGACTTCTAATCTCAGAAGCCACCTGGCTAAAGTGAGGCACCTGCAACACCCAGGCCAGTCAGTCCTCATGTATGTGGGGGTTAGCCCTGGGTACTCCGGTTTCCTTCCACCCTCCAAAAACATGGATGTTTGGTTGATTAGCCGCTACAAAATTGCCCCTAGGTATGAGTATGTGTGTGAAGGGTTGTGTGTGTGTGGCTGTGCAACAGACTAGCGACCTGTTTGGATGTCTCTTGCCTTGAATTAGGCAAAATAGGCTCCGGTAATCCCGGTAACCCAATTACGGAATAATTGGTTCTGAAGATGACGAATATTTGTTCCAATGTGCATTTTTGTACCTCATGAAAATCAGTGGGTTTTTTTGTTTGTTTTTTTAATTAATATTGCTTAAAAATAATTCATTGAGTCTAAAAGCCATACAGCTGTTGAGCCAGGCGGGTTACACCTCTCAAGTTTGAAATGTTTTGAATCACTGCTGCCCTCTTCTGGCTTCACATCACTTTGTTTGTTAGTTTCTAAAAGTAAATTGTGGAGTCGGTGCTCACAAAAAAATACCAAACAAAAGTCTAATAATTGACACATGTCCTAATTGTCTTGCTTTTAGAGACTATGAAAGCACATCGTTAAGCTCTCCTGCTGTTCGTTTAATCAATCTCTGCTTTAGTTCCATCTATTTGAATCATTTCAAAACCTCTTTACATGTTTTTATGGGAGAAATTTTGTTCGTTCTTTCTTGTCCGCATGCCGACCCACTCGTTTTGTTTTTTTTCCCTCCGAGATATTTTTGTTTTTTCTTGTTAGCATTTTGTCTCAAGCCTGTCAAAAATGTTTTCTTCTCCTCGACACGCTGCACACGCCTTGCAAACATTCGTCTATTTGTGTGGAATTTCACCACAAAAAGACGGATGGGTAGAAAAGCTCACATATAAACACACACACTCTTACACACACATACGTGCATTTTGTTGTTTGGATTTTTGTACCACATCGTCCCTGGAGATCAAGACAGACTGGGCTTTGCGGTGCCAAGAACCATGAAGCACAATAGTCTACCCCCCCTTCGTCTCTCTTTCTCAAGCTTAACAATAGACATTCTTCACATTCTTCTAGACCTCTTCCTCGTATACACACACACACATACACAAACACACACACACCTTTCTGGATTTGATTAGAAGCATGACTGTAAGCAATTTTGACCGTGATGTTGCCTTGAATGTAGAGTCAATAAAGCGCTTGGATTCTTCGTACCGCGACATGTTCTTTGAAAAAAAAAGGGATGGAAACTACAACCAATCATGAGTTTGGAAATTTTTTTTGTTTGTTTGGGTGGTAAACAAAGCAAGTGTTTTTATCTGCCAGGCTTTTTAATTTGATCTCTCCACTAAATGATAACAAACAAAGAAAGGGATGCCTTTTATTGGATTTTTGAAGACATCGGGTAACATATCGGATGAACAAGATTGGTCTTGATTTGAATCATTATTGAATTAAAACATTAATGAAAGAAGTCTTTCCGTTCCGTCATCTTCTGCTTATTCTGGGGTCGGGTCGCAGGGGCAACAGCCTCAAACGGGAAGCCCAGGCCTCTCTCTCCCCGGCTGCATCCTCCAACTCACCCGGAAGGATCCCAAGTCGTTCCCCGGCCAGCTGTGAGACATAGTCTCTCCAGCGGGTCCGGGGTCTGCCCCTTGGTCTCTTCCCAGTGGGACGTGCCCGAAACACCTTGCCCGCAAGGCGCTCGGAGGGCATCCTGACCAGATGCCCGAACTACCCCATCTGGCTCCTCTCGACCTGGAGGAGGAGCGGCTCGACATCGAGCTCCTCCCGGATGGCAGAGCTCCTCACCCGATTTCTGAGTGAGAGCCCAGCCACCCTGCGGAGGAAGCTCATTTCGGCCGCTTGTACCCGCGATCTCACTCTTTCGGTCACCACCCACAGCTGGTGACCATAGGTGAGGGTTGGAACGTAGATCGACTTGTAAATCGAGAGCTTTGCTTTTCTGCTCAGCTCTCTCTTTACCACGACGGACCGATGCAGCGTCCTAGTTATTGCTGACGCTGCACCGATCCGCCTGTCGATCTCCCGCTCCATCCTTCTCCCACTCGTGAACAAGACCTCGAGATACTTAAACTCCTCCACTTGGGGCAGGAGGCATAGTTTTATTGACTATAAAAAACAATCTTAAGGTTAGAGATTGAGTTTGTTAAGAAAATTTTAGTTGTTCACTACTACCCTACACAACAGCCTCGGACGATACACCCAGGCTTCTCTCACCCTACAGCTCACCCACAGCTGGTGACCATAGGTGAAGATAGGAACACACATCGACTGGTAAATCGCGAACTTTGCTTTTCGACTCTGGTCTTAAAGTGTTGTTGAGAATAAAAGTCTTGAGCCTTGTACACTGGATTTTTTTAGTTTGGACGTTGGCATATTCTGGTTCATTCTGGAAATGGTTTATATTCGGTAAGACTCTTATCTGCTTATCGGAAGGCTAGTTTTATGACTTGTGAACCAAGGTCTACAAAGAAAAGAAGATTTGGAATATGTTCAAAATAAACTTTATAACAGAGAAGACAATATTGTTGAACGAAATATTAATGCAAAATAAAGAAAATGCTAACACCGATTGGCATAGCCAAGGCAAGGGGAAACTATGGCCCGTGGGCCTCACGCGGCCCATTAAACGTTTTAAGCTGGCCCGCCAAACTTGAAAATATTAAATAAATACCCCTTGTTAGTTTATATTTCTCCTGCAATTCTGATATTTCCTCACTAGATGGTGCACTCTGGATACATTGGCTTTGTTGAGAAAACAACAACACTGCTTTCATTAAAATGTGAGTCTTCGTGATGCGCACGCTGTCAAAATGAAGTTTGCACAAATATGGAAAGCCATCGGGGCCAATACACGCACATAAACGAGTGTGTTAGATGTTAAAACAAGCAAAATGTTACATCAAGCACTTCAAACCTAGCGCCGCTAAATGCAGGTTTTTAAGCGCTATCGCACTAGATTTCAGACCTAGCGCACTAGATTTGAAATTTAACGCTCTTGATGTAACATTTAGCGCACTTGTTGAAAATCTAGTGTGCCAATTTAACAGTCTGATCTAGTGGTTACCAAAGTATGCCATCAATCTGCTCCTGTTCCGGCCCCTTTATCAAATGTTAGAACTCAACGTAGCCCGCGAACAAAATTTTTTTCCCAAATCCTAGCATAGCCTTTGAATTTGTGCTAATATAAACAAACAAACTCTGAGATCAAACTGACAGTTTTAATTACATTTGAAATAATATGTCGTCATCTCTAAGCTCAACGCAGGTTGGTATTTTCTTGTATAACCTTACGACCTTACGCGACATTACTTTGAACCAGTTATTTTGGAGAAATGAGGTACGATGTGGGAAGAGACCAATAATTTTCTATGTTCCGTTCCGTCGTCTTCGGCCGAGTCGCGGGGGCAATTTAGTTTTTATTTTTGAGCTTGTTTTTGTCTTTTTAACAACATTCAGTAAATCTGCTTGAATCCAGTTTATTTTCACAGTAAAAACTGCCATTTTTGATCAACTCCAGATTCATAAATAGTCCGCGCAGTGTTTAGCACATTAATTGAATTGGAGATGATGAAGACTTCCTGTTCTAACTCAGAGCTTCAACACGAGAGCAAGTGTCTCTCCTCTACGCGTGTGGTCTCCTATAGTTTATCTGTCTCCTGTGGCCTGGTTTTTATTAACCGGACCATTAAGCTGCGACTCCACGATACATGACACCGCTGTTCCACTATACACAGACACACACACACAAATAGAAGAAGACATTAACAGGCAGACGTAGTCGTCTCCGATACAATAAAAGTTCCTCACATTCTGTTGGAAGGAAAAACACATGGAACTCATACTTCTTCTGTTTCTGTCGTCTTTACGTCAACGATTTTTGGCGTGGTTCATTTAAGGCAGGAGAACGACTGTCTAATAAAGACAATAAAGAAAAACTTTGACTATTGTTATCAGAATGCTTTTATTGCCATGGTTAATGAAGAAAATCAGAGACTAGGAACTTGTTGTGGTACAGGTGTGCGAAAAAAACCCACCAATAATTTTAACAAAACAAGAGTGCTCAGAAACAAAAAGAAAAGTAGTGCAATGTCATAGAAAATAATAGAAAATAATAAAGATAGTAAAGTGACAAGAGGGAGGTGACTAAGAGATGTGGGGATCCAGGTTATAAAGAGTTCCTAAGTCCAACTGCAGAAGGGAAGAAGCTGTTTTTGTGGCGGGACGTTCTGGTCCGAATGGACCGGAGCCTCCTGCCCGAGGGGAGTCACTCAAAAAGTCCATGTCCAGGGTGGGAAGGGTCATCTGCTATCTGACCTGCACGCCCCCGAGTCCTTGAGACGTACAGGTCTTCGAGAGATGGAAGGCTGCAGCCGATCACCTTCTCTGCGGAGCGCACAATGCGCTGCAGTCTGTGTTTGTCCCTGGCTGTGGCTCCAGCGTACCACACGGTGATGGAGGAGGTGAGGATGGACTCGATGATGGCTGTGTAAAACTGCACCAACATCTGGGCGGGCAGCTTGGCTTTCTTCAACTGCCGCAGAAAGTACATCCTCTGCTGGGCCTTTTTGATCAGGGAGCTGATGGATGGCTCCCACTTTAGGTTCTGTGTGATGGTAGTGCCGAGGAAGCGGAAAGAGTCTACAGTGGTGATGGAGAAGTCTGTCAGTGCAAAAGGGGTAATGGGAGCTGTGACTTTCCTTAAGTCCACAATCATCTCCACTGTCTTCTGAGCGTTGAGCTCCAGGTTGTTGTTGCTGCACCAGGACACCAGCCGGTCTACCTCCATCCTGTAGGCCGATAGGAGACAATATTACAAGCTTTGGGTATTGATGGTGTGGCGTTGGTACGAGGTACTTTAGAGCATATTTTTACCCACCTAGGCTGATTTCGTTAGAAGGCGCTGCCCCGGGCAGTTGCCTGCTGCTGTGTCTCCTGTTGTTTTCGCGTCTGGTCGTCTATTTTCGCATTTTTTCCATTTGATTTCTGTCCCTTCTTTGTGTTTGGTCCCGTTCTGGAGATTTTGTGCGCTCTTTGGTTGTCGTTTTGGACTGCATTGTTTTACTTCGAACGGCTGTTTTTAAGCTAGCCTTTTTTTCCTTTTAAACAGCTAGCCCCCTGTTGGCTAATTTTGCTGGTCATGGAGTTGTCCCGTTTTGTTTGCGTGGACTCAACCAGCAGCTAGCTCTCGGAACCAGATCCACAGTGGCTGAAGAAGTCGGTTGTGTTTTCAAGCGTGCTTGTGCTGTAATTTATTAGCATACCTGTTGCATCGGAGTCGGAGACGCTTCAATACACTCGTCAAACAGAGCATCTTTCAGTCTGAATGTCGTGGATTTTGGCAACGTGTTTGGACAAATTGCTTGTGGTTCTAAGATGAAAAGACTTTATCGCACTTTAGACAACGTGCGTTGTCGGCATCAATTTTGGTAAAATAAAGACAAACTCGAGATCGTTTTGCACGTTCTGCTATCACGCCTCCTTTTGTTTCAAAATGGAACTTTGTGTGTAGCAGCGCATGTGCGCACTGCCCCTTCGCTAGTGACGGGGTGGGACCAGAATCGATAGCAGATCCGTTTGGACTAGCACCTATCAGTCCCAGTAAAATGACGGCCGCGGAACCGGTTCTGAAAAAATCTGGTTCTCTATAGAGCTGCTTAAGGGGTTCAATAACAACACAGATTTTTTTCTTTATGTCTAAATATTTCCATTAATTGTCGTTGATAAGAAATATTTACTTTAGTCACACTTTGAAGTTTTTCTAACCAAGGGGATTCCCGTTTGACTCAACGCGTTTACATCCCCCCTCACCAAAACTAACTCTCCTAACCAACCCCAGCTTCAAACCTTAACGTCCCCTCAGTCTAACCTTGACCCTAAACCTAATAAACTCTAAAGAAAACATCTTCTACCTGAGTGGAGAGCCAACAGAAGCAGACATCCTGGTATTTGGTTCGATTTTTATCCCTATCATGAAGAAAAACAAGCACAAACACACACACACACTCGCAGTCTGGGAGATTGGGCAGTAACAAACAGTGCATTGTACTACAAAGGCTAAACTGGACTTCACCCTTCCTGCCATCGACCTCTGGTATGGGTCCAGTCTCACTGTACTGATTACCTGGAATGTAAAAACGCGTGTTTGTGTGTGTGACTCTTTATAGTGGCGTCCTGGCTTTCATGTGTGTACGTACACAAGTGAATATATGTCGCATGAGTGCGTGTTTTTATTCAGAAATCCATCATCAAGGTTGATGAGGGTCTACAAGCCAACCAGACAGGGGTCTGATTGCATGCAGATGCACACACACACACTAGAGAGGCCCATAAAGCAAACAAATAGATCCTAATCGGGCGAACACAGAGGGTTAGATGGGAGGAGGTGAGGTTGTTTAGGCTTTCCAGCATAGTTAACCCTTCACCTCCAGGAGAAAATGAGGAATGTAAGGAATCTGCTCTATACATGCGTTCAACACACAGAAACACACACTCATGGTAAAGACGTGTCACCAGAATATCCTTTGAAGCCCCTTAAAGGCTTCATGTTTTTAAGTATCTGCTTTTACGCGGCTGGCTAAACTTTAACACCATTGATGTCAGACACCAACACCTCTGGGTGCTTTCAGGGTTCAGATCTGGTCAGAATACGAGCTGAGCAATCTGTTGAAAAGCTGCCCGGAAGGAGACCGATTCTGACAAAAAACCTGGTTTAACTCTGTTACTGCAAAAAGCAACGCTCTCGATTTACAAGTGGTGGTGACCGAAAGAGCGAGATCGCGGATAAAAGCGGCCGAAATGAGTTTCAGGGTGGCTGGGCTCTCACTCAGAGTTAGTGAGGAGCTCTCCCATCCGGTTGGAGCTCGGAGTAGAGCCGTTACTCTTCCAGGTCGAGATAAGCCAGATGAAATAGTTCGGGCATCTGGTTAGGATGCCTCTCAAGTGCCTTGCTGGTGAGGTGTTTTGGGTACGCCCTACTAGGAGGACACCCAGAGGCAGGCTCCGGATCCGCTGAAGCGACTCTGTCTCACAGCTGGCTGGGGAACAACTCGGAATCCTTCCAGGTGAGCTGGAGAACGCAGCCAGGGGGAGAGAACCGTGGGTTTCTGTCTTAGACTGTTGCCCCCACGACAAGGCCACGGTTAAGCGGAAGACAACGGAATGCAACAAAATTTATATTTGATGTTGAACAAAAAGCCTGAAGCATTTGCCTCCGCGACCCGGCCCTGGATAAGTGGAAGATGTCTGAACAGAACGGAAATACAAAAAGGGGTTGACATCCAAAGGTGTGCAAGTGCACATGCTAGTCAAGATGTGGGCTAGCACTGCTCTAAATCAACGGGTCGCTATTGCGCACCAAGATGGCAAATAAAACCACCGTTTTTTTTTTTAACAGTTTTATTCCTAAAAACATTTTAAAAAAGTGGTGTTGCTCAAGTTATTCAAGTTAATAACTGGCCGATCAGATGCTGCAATTAGAAAACGGTAGCAGTTATTGACCACACGTAGGAAAATTGGGCAGGTTTGTTTGACAGATCTCACTTAGCAAGAATCCATACTGTGAAGTAGCTGGTTAATGTTGCACTTGGTTAATGTTGCGTCACATTAACTACCTAGCTAGCTTCAAAAAGCTCGCTCCTGGTTGGTGAGGTGGTTGCCATGCGAATGCAGATTGGACCATTGACTGGACCAAACAGTCAATAAACCGGCTCCAAAAATATTAAGTTGGCGCTATCTATATTGGCAGAAAATGACAATTGAATTAGCTTTGTTTTGATGGCGCTAAATGCTACGGTTGAGGTCACACTTACTAAATCAGGCACGGGCGAACTACGGCCTGCGAGCCACATACATACAGCCCATTAAACGTTTTAATGCGGTCCGCTGAACTTAAAAAAATCAAATAAAGAAACCTTTTTAGTTTTATTTCCCCTGCAATTCTGATGTTTCGTCACGAGATGGCGCACTCTGGATACATTGGCTTTGTTTAGAAAACAACAACACTGCTCCCATTAAAATGTGTGTGTCTCTGTGGTGCGCACGCTGTCAAAATAAACAATGTGCACAAATATGGAAAGCCATTGGGGCCAATACACGCACATAAACAAGTGTGTTAGATGTTAAAACAAGCTAAATGTTGCATCAAGCGCTTAGATTTCAAACCTAGCTAAATGCACGTTTTTAAGCGCTATCGCACTAGAATTCAGACCTAGCGCCGCTAGATTTGAAATTTAACGCTCCTGATGTAACATTTAACGCGCTTGTTTAAAATCTAGCGCGCCATTCTGTCGGTTTAATCTAGCGGTTACCAAAGCATACCATCCATCTGCTACTGTTACGGCTCCCTGGTCAAATGTTAGAAATCAATGTGGCCCGCGAACCAAAAAGTTTGCCCACCCCTGATCTAGATCAACTGCTTTCACAGTCAATGATTGGTAAAAACAACTCTGCCGGTTCAAACCTCCAACATATGAGGCGCTAGACCTAAAAAAAAAAGTCGCTGTACCTACAAAGCGCTATGTAGCTAACTTGAGTAGCCCTTTTAACCACAGACTGCCCGAAAAGACTCAGTATCTTAATATTTATCGTCATTTTTTGGGGGATTTTTTCTGTCCCTAACTGTGACAATTCAATTTCCCTCCAAAGTCCATCTTGTTTTATCACAGCTTGGGAGTTGAATCTAAAATATTTACCTAGGTTTATTTGTATAATCCGTTCAAGGTCAGCAAGCTGGATTAAAAGCCTAAAGGGGGCAACACATGGCCCTCGCTCTTGAGTTTACCCACCCCTATTCCAGATCATTAGGACTGTACTTCTTTCATTCCATTCTTGTAGCGGGATAGCGGGTTAAAGACACACATCTTAGCGATAAGAACCATGATAAAAAGTCCCCGTTCATCCATCAGCCGGTGTATTTGTCTATAATAACTCGCAGACTTCTCTCGCAGACCTCCCATTCCCCGTCTTTCACCACATTTTGTTTCCCCCATCTCTTAAAAAAAAAAAGCCCCCATTGGTCCGTCCTGGAGTCTCTTGATTTCTCCACGCTTTCAATCTCTTTTTCATGCCCCTCAAACACATGTGCCTTGTAACACTCTCAGACACACAGAGGAAGTACATCTGCATTGCCCCTGCCCCCCCGCACCCTCCCCACTGTCAAACAATAACAGCGTAGAAGTCGGGGTATTATTTTAGCAGCCGTCCACCTCTTTATCTGCGGTCCACAATGCTTCCTCTTCGACTGACTCACGCATCCTGCAAATGAGGGGGCGAGAAAGTCGGGGAAGGAATGAGACGAGAGAGAGAGATGGGCAATGAAGAGGGAGGGCGAAAAATGCTGAGTGCAGGAGGGAGACATAGCCATGTTTTGTCTTCTACTGAGAGGAGTAAAGGAGGAGGAAGAAAGAAAAAGGAGGGATGGGGGAGGTGAGGATCATCGGTTGGTTTTTTTTTTCCCCTCCTGGTCAAAACCTGCCACCTACTTGACTTCTTTACATCAGCGCTCAGAGTTTTCGAGCTTCCTCCTCCGTCCGGCAACCTGACTCTCTTATCACTTCTCAACTGGTTTGAGGATGAAAGTCTTTTACGAGCCGGAGAGGGGACTCGGAAACTTTTCAAAGGTTATTTAGAGGGGTTTCATTGAAAGCTTCCTCTTGCTGTGTGAACTTGAACCATCTGCCTCGTCAAGAAGCCCGAGTTTTTGGGGCTAATTTTTGAACCCTCTACTTGAATCAGGTAAGTTTTAACACCTTCGAGATTCTTTCCTCTTAATCTTTTTTGAGATTTTTGTTCTACAAAATCTCTCGCGGTCAGGCATTTTTTGTCTTAATCAGGAATTTCTCCTGAGCGTCTGTGTGTGACTCCGATTATCCGCGGTGACCTTTGCGGCATCAGTCAGCTGTTAAGCGAGAAATTCCTGCCAATCCTTTCTTGCACGCCTATTCAGAGCTACAGCAGGAGGATCTTTTCTTCTTTCGTGACCTTTACCTCCATTAAGACGTTTCAATGCCGCGCAGCATCCTTAAAGAACATGTTAAAAATAGATACCAGAATTTCGCGGTTGGTTACGGAGAGACAGGGATACAAGTGGCGGGTGATCTCGTTATGTGTGTCTCTATGTCAAAGGCATGCTTGTTATCCATCATAGGCTGACAAATTTCTTCTGGAAACGTGGTTCTATTTTAGTTGTTGTTCCCATAAGTTACAGGTTGCCAAATGGGTAACAGTGTCAGACAGGAAAGTGGGAGTATTATGGACGGTCATAAACTTCCCGTGTGAATACAAAAGTCTATTTTTATTTGGTTATTGGAAGAGGCTGGCTGTAAGATATTTATATTTTATGTGACTTTGATTGGTTCTACCCCAAAAAAGAAATTAGCCAATTCTCAAGGGTGGGCAAACTTCGCGGTGGTTCGTGGGCCACATTGAGCTCCAAAATTTGACCAAGAGGGCCGGAACAGGACCAGATGGATGGCATGATTTGGTACACAAGCGCGCTAGATATGGAAAGCCATTGGGGCCACTACATGTTCGTAATCTTATCACAATCGTTCGTAATCTTAATAAACTCAAGCGCCCTAGTGCTTAAAAAAAAAAAAAAGTGCATCTAGCGCGCTAGGTTTAAAATGTAGGTTTGAAATCTCCAGACAATCCATTTTGACACTGTGTGCATCACGGAAACACACATTTTAATGGGAGCAGTGTTGTTGTTTTTGAAACAAAGCCAATATTTCTAGAGTGTGCCATCTAGTGAGGAAACATCAGAATTGCAAAGGAAATAAAACATTAACATGGTTTATTTATTCAATTTTTTTGGGCCGTATTAAAACGTTTAACGGGCCGCATGTAGCCCGCGGGCCGTAGTTTGCCCATGCCTGGTATAGCTCAATGTCACACAGGTTTTTTAAAGAGCTTATTGCGTAGGTAAACATACAAAAATGTACGACCAGATGTTGCATTATCGATATAACTTAATCAATAAACCAAAGCGACTCAGAACAGTTTTGCTTATGGAAAAAAAAAACTACATACACTCTTAGTTACAGTGGGAAAAAGAAACCTCATGGAGACCCAATTGAATGAGGGATACCTTGCACCGTGGACAGGGAGAATGTACTTTGGACTGGGAATTACGATCAGCTCATCTAAATCTACAAAAACAAAAGTTTATGTTTGTGGTATCTAGCGTAGCATCTGGAATACGATACGTAGTAAATAAAAAATTTGAAGGTTGCAGTGCAGCGTATCACCCCAAGGTTATAGACTGAATCCACACATACTTGAACTAAAGTTATAATAATAATAATGCATTGAACTTATATAGCGCTTTTCTAGACACTCAAAGACGCTTTACATATATATATGCATTATTCATTCACTCCATACAATCATTCACACACACAACATTCATTCCTGATGATGGGAGCTACCATGCAAGGCGCAGACCACTATCATCAGAAGCAACTGGGGGTTCGGTGTCTTGCTCAAGGACATCTCGGCATGGGCTCTGGATCGAACCTGCGACCTTCCGGTTACGGAGCGGTCGCCCTACCCACTGAGCCATCCTTCCCCCATAATGCCATAATATCATAATTATTTTGATACTTCAGCCATTTGCTCGCTTCATTTTATAATTAGCTATCGTCACCGAGACTGATTTCAAGTGAAATATTGATGTTGAACTCCCAGACCATCTCAGAATACGCATGGATTATTGGATACGTCAAGCCTCTTTTTTTACGCATGCCTTTGATAAAAGCTGTCGTGGAGGCACTAAACCTTTAGATCGGTATGGTGATAAAATCAAACGGGGATAGCAATAAATCTTTTGATTCTTGTAAATTTTCTAATGTTTTTTTTTTATTAAATATACTTTATTCATCCCTCACTGGGAAATTTATGGGCTGCATTTCACCGCAGCAGGCTGCCACCTATGACAGCACCAATGTTGTGAGAAACGGGGGGCTAGGCGTCTTCTCCATAGACCCTAGACGTGCACTCGCGGGTTCAGGATGCGAACTTGCAAACTTTCGGTTGGCTTCCGGTTCGCGGGCGAACGCTCTAACCACTGAGCCAACCTCTCCCCAAAAGTTCAGCGCCCAACGTGGGGCACGAACCAACGACACTGGGATTTAGAGTGACATGCTGTACCGACTGAGCTAGCCGGGCACATGTTATATTGTTTATCTCAAATATTGTATCGGAACTTTGATTTTTACAACTATTAGCTACCTCTTTTCTGGCTACGAGGTGTTCCTTGCTCATCTACCCCTGAAAAAAATGACATATTTTTCCCGAGATTTCTCTTTTAGTCGTCCAGTTTTTCTTCTAGCTATTCATCCCACTTTGATCTGAGCCATCATCAATCTCCGAAAACTATGCTTTGAGAAACACGAGGTAGCATCGAAGGGGGTCAGCTTATGTTTGTACGATGTTCAATAATGGTATTTTGTCTAGTCGAGTTCGGATAGTTCCCACACTTATCCGCACACAATCACACACGCACATACACTGGCTTTACATAAACTTTCTCAGGGGATAATTCAAGGGCATTGTCAGCAGGGTCTGAACAATCACCGAGTTCAGATAGAAATCCCTCTTTAAGGGTCCGTACCGGGAAACTACAGTGTTTATTTTGGAAATGCCTCTCCTGCTCCCGCTTTATCATAAACAATAATATTCCGAAATGGTCTTTTCCTTTCCCTGGTCGTGCCAGGATCCGCATTCTTCTCCTAAATGGTCTTTTCTAAAATATCCAGAATAACATCCATTTACATCTTAAAACATCTCATTTAAAGACTGCTGGGATATTAAACTTCGGGCCAACCAATGGTTATTTCTCTTGTTTTCAAAGACACTTCTCGTTATTTCAGTCATGTCTAGTTAAAAATCACTTGAGACGAGTGACATGTCTTTGAGTATGAATCACTTCCTCGTTTTGAGTAAATTTAAAACATTCCCACCATAATTTCGGGTAAAATCTAATGTCACGTCAGCAAAGTTGGATTGAATCCTAACTTGACTCCTAAGACAAGTCAGGACAAGTCAAAAGCAAAGTATTTAGGGTTTTTTCTTTAGCTAATGACAAGTAATTAGGTAATAGGTAGTAACAACTCATTATCGAGCTTGTCCATTATTTTTATGCCATTTTTATGTTGGTTAAAATCCTCCCAAAAATGACCAACATATTAAGCTTGCTTAGTTGGTCTAATTAGTAACCGGGATTTAACCGTCTGTATACATCTTCCGTTCCGTTTCATCGTCTTCCGCTCATCTGGGGCCGCGGGAGTCGCGGGGGCAACAGCCTCAGACAAGAAGCCCAGGCCTCTCTCACCCCGGCCGCATCCTTCAGCTCACCCGGAAGGATCCCGAGTCGTTCCCCAGCCAGGCGTGAGACATAATCTCTCCAGCGTGTTCGGGGTCTGCCTCTTGGTCTCCTTCCGGTGGGATGTGCCCAGAACACCTCACCAGCCAGGCACTGAGGGGGCATCCTGACCAGATGCCCGAACCACTCCATCTTGCTTCTCTCGACCTGGAGGAAGAGTGGCTCAACACCGAGCTCCTCCCGGATGGCAGAACTCCTCACCCGATCTCTGAGTGTGAGCGAAGCCATTCTGTGCAGGAAGCTAATTTTGGCCGCTTGTATCCGCGATCTCATTCTTTCGGTCACCACCCACAGCTGGTGACCATAGGTGAGGGTAGGAACGCAGATCGACTTGTAAATCGAGCTTTGCTTTTCGTCTCAGCTCTCTCTTTACCACAACGGACCGATGCAGCGTCCTACTTATTGCTGATGCCGCACCAATCCACTACTCGTGAACAAGACCCCGAGATACTTAAACCCCTCCACTTGGGGCCGGGGTAGATTCATTAAAGCTTAATACACAACAAGGAGTCACAATCTTGATTTTGTATTGAATAAAAAATACCATCTAAAAATAAAATCATGGCAAAAACATTTTTGTGAAAGCACCTCTCACCTCAACCGGTCATGAAATCATTTCCAGACAAAAGATTGTAAAAATCATAAGAATGCCCCAGAGGTATTTGTGTCTAAAACCAAGGATGTCGGGAAATATTTTCAGAGTCATATTACTTCAAGGGTAATAAAAATTCCCTCCAAATAGGACATAAGCTACTTTTTTGCCAAAACAAAGGTGGCAAACAAGAGTCGTAATTGGTTCTTGAAGGTAGCCAATGGGAGTCTTTGGGGAGGAGTCAGGTTAGTTTAAACCAGCTTAAGTTTTGTCTGTCTTTAAAAAAGTTAGGGAATTTTATTCATGTCTAAAGGAATCAGTTCGCTGGGTCACTTACGGTATTCTTTTCAAACAATGACTAAGTATTGATAGAAAACAGAGAGCCATCAAAGAGTCAGTGAAATCCAAAATGATACACATTAAACTCAACTTGCTCCAGGTGTCAAGCTGACCAAGACTTGAGCTAATCATTTATTCTTAAGTCAGCGATCTAAACAGATTTTACAAGGTGGGAATTTTAGCTCCAAACCAGCGATGTAACGTAAGAAAGTAAGTGTACTTTGTTACTATACTTAAGTTAAAAAAATTGTGTATCTGTCCTTTACGTAAGTAAAATTCGAGACCTGTACTTTTACTTTTACTTCACTACAATTTAGTGTAAATATCTGTACTTTTACTCGCTACTTTTTAAAAGTGTGTTTTACATTTCGGTTACATTTTAGGTCGGAAATTTGTAAAATATACAATTTTTTTTAGCTCATCTTGAAGCCGCATTGCCAAAATCAACCCGTAGAGGGAGCAGTTGATTGCCTGCAGTCTCCAAGAGGGAGAAGAAGTAATGAATCGATGACCAATCAGAATCGAGAGTAAACTTTTTCCGCAAAATGGAAGTCATCGCCAAAAAACTAACATCAAATATAGAACAAATTGAAAAAGAATCAGAAGATCGTTGTTCGTTGTGTTTTAAATAAAAAGTTGAGCTATCATTACACAGAGTATCTAAAAAATAAAATCAATAAAGAATTACCGCCCTTCGACGGCGCCAATGGTGGGAGAAACGGGGGTTGGGTGTCTTCTCCAAGGACTCTAAACGTCCTTTCTGTGGGATGCAAACTCGTGAACTTCCGGTCCGACCGCGAACGCTCTAACCACTGAGCTGCCGTCTCCCCAAATTTATCTGTGACCCTACAGGACAAAAAAATATTATTTGAATTATGATCAAATACCTTTACTTTTTACATTGAAAGTCAAATTTACACCAATTACTTTTGTACTTTTACTTAAGTAGATTTTTTTATTGGTACTTTTAATTAAGTTTTTTTTTTCTTTGCCTAATTATCTGTACTTTTACTTAAGTACAAAAAGTGAGTACTTCATCCACCACTGCTACAAACCCAGTTTCAACCCTTAAAATCCAAACACAGATTAGTTCTTCCGACTCTTTGTCGAAAACAGTTATCTGTAAACTTAAAGTTTCAAGTTAAGCAAAATATTATTTCTTTGAAGTTTCCGATTTCTTTGGTCTCGGTTTGGGTGGTCCATAATGATAGCTTTACCAGTCTCAAAACCGTACTACGTTTAAGTTTTTACATCTCAAACATCTCCTATTTCAGATTTGATACCTTCCTGGTTTCGTTAGTTCCAAAATCTCCCAGAGGCCAAATTTGTAACATCTCACATTTTTCGCTTAAATCCGATCCAAACTTCACATGTCCGCTCAGCAGTTGTGCTAACTTCCATTTTCTGTCCACCTGCATCCCGCCGCGGTATTCCCGACGGTGTCTCACTTTAAAGAGTTCATTCATACCTGAAGAAAGATACATTGATCCCAGTCTGGTTTCTTGTCTTTTTGGAGGGTTTTTTTTCCCCCCCTTTGCTTTCAGCTCTTTGTTTTTCCATCTCACGTTTACACTCTGTCTGCGGGGGGTCAGCTGGATCTGGCCAAATCTGAATAAAAGGAATTAGCCAATGCCTTGGGACACGCTGGAATGCCCGGTCGTAGATCAGGCCGTAGAAGCTGCTGTGCATGTTAGATGAGTTTTTAATGGCTGGGCAGTAAAAAATCTAAACAACTTGTAAGGAATCCGTTTCCACAGGATTTTGGTTGGCAAGGTGCTGCAGCCGGAGGTCCATTCTCCGTCTAGCTTGATTCTCTCAACTGACAGCTGCTGTTGCACAATGGAGTGTCACTGTGGTCATTTTCTCTTTTGGGGGGGACGAGAAAGAACAAGATCAACAATGAGTATATTGGAGAGACAGCCTGTGCTAGAGGTTTTGGAAATAACGTCAAAGCAGCCAGACTGAGATGGTTTAGACAAGTTCATAGCAAAGATGGTGAGTTTGGAACCGCCTGGACGGAGGCCTAAACTAAGACCAAAGACGAGGTTCATGGATGTTGTGAAGGAGGACATAAATTAAGACTCAACCGGTTCATCAGTTGACCAATTAAATCAACCAATACCGCATGCTTGTAAGACATTAGTAGCAAGAAAAAATGTTGCCATGGTCTGAACCTAGTGGCTAAACCAGGCATAGGCAAACTATGGCCCGCGGGCCAAATGCGGCCAGTTAAAAATTTTAATCCGGCCCGCCGAACTTGAAAAAAATTGAATAAATAAACCTTGTCGGGGCAGCACGGTGGCGCAGTCGGTAGCACAGTGGCCTCACAGCAAGAAGGTCATGGGTTCACGTCCCGGGTGGGGACAAGGCTTGGAACACAGTCCTTTCTGTGTGGAGTTTGCATGTTCTCCCCGTGTTTGCGTGGGTTTCCTCCCACCCTCCAAAGACATGCTAGGTTGATTGGCCAGTGCCAAAATTGCCCTCAAGAATGAGTGTGTGTGTGTGGATGGTTGCATGTGTATGGCCCCGCGACAGACTGGCGACCTGTTAGGGGTGTACCCTGCCCTTCCTTTTAAATCAGCCGGGATGGGCTCTGGCACCCCCAGCAATCCCGAAAGGGACAGATGGATAAGAAGATGACTGACTGACTGACTAAACCTATTCAGTGTTTCATTTCCCCTGCAATTCTGATGTTTCCTCACTAGATGGCACACTGCATGATATGGAAAACCATCGGGCCCAATACACACGTAAAGAAGCGTGTTAGATGTTAAAACAAACAAAATGTTACATCAAGCGCTTAGATTTCAAACCTAGCGCCACTAAATGCAGGTTTTTACGTGCTATACCACTAGATTTCAGACCAAGCGCCGCTAGATTTGAAGTTCGCCGCTCTTAGTGTAACATTTTTAAAATCATGCGCGCCATTTTATTTGTCTAATCTAGCGGTTACCAAACCATGCCATCCATCTGCTAGTCTTCTTCTTCTTCTTTCGGCTTTTCCCTTTAGGGGTCGCCACAGCAAGTCAGTTTCTTCCATTTAATCCTATCTGCTGCATACTCTTCGGTCACGCCAACTATCTACATGTCTTCCTTCACTGTATCCATGAACCTCCTCTTTGGTCTTCCTCTAGTCCTCTTTCCTGGTGGTTCCAAATCCAGCATCCTTCTTCCTATGTACTCTCTCTTTCCTTTCTCCTCTGTACATGCCCAAACCATCTCAGTCTTGCCTCTTTAACTTTATCCCCAAAACCTCTAACATGTGCTGTACCTCTGATCCTGTCCATCCTGGTCACTCCCAGAGAGATCCTCAGCATCTTCATCTCTGCTACCTCCATCTCTGCTTCCTGTCTTTTCTTCAGCGCTACTGTTTCTAGACCAAACAGCATGGCCGGTCTCACCACGGTTTTGTACACTTTCCCTTTAATTTTAGCTGAAACTCTTCTATCACACATCACACCTGATACTTTTCTTCACTCGTTCCAGCCTGCCTGAACACGCTTCTTCACCTCTTTTCCACACTCTCCATTGCTCTGGACTGTTGATCCTAAGTACTTAAAATTTTCCACCTTCTTTATCTCTTCTCCATCTGCTAGTCATCCATCTGCTAGTCTTCTGGCGTTTTTGTCAAATGTTAGAACTTAATGTGGCCCGCGAACCAAAAAGTTTGCCGACCTCTGGGCGAAACACTCAGATTTACAAAGCGTCCTGAAATGCACCACCATGTAACGGACATACAGTGTCAAAAAAATTCACTTTTCTCAGAGAAAGAAAGCAAAAACAAGTCTTTTTTTATTTAGTTTGTTTTATTTTGTGTGTTTTATGAACAAATAGGTAGGTTTAGTTCTTGTTTGACATGGTTTAAATGTTAGAATACTTGTGTTCTGTGTTTAAAGGACAGACTTAGCACTCATGCTAATGCTAACAACGTTAATGTCAATTGTTTCCACAAAAGTAAAGTTTTATATGTTTAAGAAGTTTTATTGTTTAAAATGGAATAAATAGCCAATTGTATCAGTAAATGAATGAGTTTTTGGGGGGCTAGAGTTGTGTTCAAATGGCCTTGAACAGATTCCACCATGAGATAGGTCCAAACAGGAGGTAGCATAGAGGTTCAGCTGGTAAATGAGCTCAGGGGCGGTTCCAGGGAGAGGCGTGGGGGGCACATGCTTCCCCAACCCCGTTATTTTTGGTCCACAAAAAAAAAAAAAAAAAAGAAGAAAGGAAAGGGGACTAGTCAAGCTATCCTCTTGTAGGGGCAGCAAATGGGCCACCAAAATGCAGAAAAATTACTCTTATTTTTAATAATGTTCGGTAGGGGATTGAATTGAAGATACTTTATTAATCCCCGAAGGGATAAATAGATAAATAATGCCCCCAGGCCCCAAATACTGGCTTTGTCCATGGCCTCACGCCCCCATCCGCTTTACAAAATCCTGGATCCGCCCCTGGAGCTGATAAATTAATGGTGTAATCTAAGTAAATCAACAACATAATAATAATAAAAATTTTATTTGTAACATCAACAACTTTAACACATCAATACAAATTAAAACTTTTTTTCATTAATCTTGAACATGATATATTTTTTTATATTGGCAGAATACCATATTTATTCGACGATAACACACGCCCCTAATTTTCAATTAAAAATTGGTATAAAATTTTGTTTCACTTTTTCTCGGGCCAGACCAAGCATTTTAAGTGACAAACGTTGTTGAACACGTGTGGCCATGATGAAAACAATGAATTCTCAGCTAGCTGCTTGTTTTTCGTAAATTTCAGCATGGTGTATTTGCATTCAATGTTTTGCGATTATGGTCTGCGATATCTTCAACTAACGAGTCATTGCGCAAATATTAGCGTGTCACCTCACGTCTCGTCTTGTCTTTCAGTGTGTGCGTCCGTAGTATCAGGGTAAGCTTTGACCCAGTGGAATCTGAACCCAGTTCTCCAGGTCGAAAGATGGTATTTCTACCACTAGGCCAACGCCCCCTGTGATCACTTTGAGTTCTTTCTGAGAAAGAAAATTTCACGGGTCATACTTGAAAAATATGGTAATTTCAAATCTTTCTTTCTTGTATTTTCAAATGGATATCGACATCAGTCTGAAAAAGCCCTAATCCATTAGGCGTTAATCTGAAGGTAGTGTGTGTGAGAGAACAGGACGTGGAACATGATGTTGGACTTTCGTAGAGAGTCGTCGAGAGGAAAAGAAGATAACTTCTGGTTATGTTTTCAATTTGTCCCACATCCTCACCAAACTTTTTATTCTCTTTTCAGGCGCAGCGTTCCTCTCATTCGACCTCACTCCTGGCACCTGGCCAAGCTCTCGGAACTCCCTCTCCTTCCCCCTCCTCCATCGCCTCCACCTCTGCCACCCTGTCTGCCTTCCGCGGACTCTCCTCCACTCCCTCCACCTCCACCACCGCCTCCTCCGCCTGCCATGCAGCTCCACCCCGGCTCATACACACTAACCTGGCACACGTCTGATACAAGGTAAGACTTAATGGACACGCGGCTGTGGTTTTTGTCGGAAAGGGCGAATGTGCGGTTTATTATCAAGTCGATCTACGTTCCCACCCTCACCTATGTGACCGAAAGAATAAGATCGCAGATACAAGCGGCCAAAATGAGCTTCCTCCGCAGGGTGGCTGAGCTCTCACTCAGAAATCGGGTGAGGAGCTCTGCCATCTGGGAGGAGCTTGTTGTCGAGCTGCACCTCCTCCAGGTCGAGAGAATTCAGATGGGGTGGTTCGGGCATCTGGTCAGGATGCCCCCCGAGTGCCTCGCGGGCGAGGTGTTTCAGGCACGTCCCACCAGGAGGAGACCAAGAGACAGACCCCGGACCTGATGGAGAGACTATGTCTCACAGCTGGCTGGGGATTGACTCTGGAGGATTCAGCCGGGGTGAGAGAAGCCCGGGCTTTCCGCCTGAGGCTGTTGCCCCGCGACCTGACCCCGGATAAGCAGAAGACGACGAAACGGAATGAAACTGTGGAAATTCAGCTGGTAATCAAGAAGTATGAACGCTAAAATGAAACCTGGAATCTTGGAATGTTACAAAACTCATGCTACTATGTAACCACAGCAAATTACAAACTGGTTTAAGTCCACTAGCTGAATGAACCACCATGACTTTAACGGCGGACTTAAATCCCATCGTTATCATCTCAAAGGACAACATCAGATTTTGCTCCATACCGACTGGAATGTGTTTATTGCCACATTAAGTGTGTGTTTATATTTGTGGAGAAAGACAAGGAGGACTCTGACGCCACTACAGAAACATTTTAGAAAGGTATTGAAGAGACACCATGAAGAGAGTAAGAAAATTGTTGTCTGAATAAAGTCAGCCACGTTTTCTTGATAAATCTTGAAAGTTCAGGTTAACATATTAAAATATAGCCTGTAGCTCATTTTTAACGCGGACATTTTTGAAGCAGCAGCGTTAAAGTGACTTTTCCTGCTTTGGTTTCCCCAAAGCTCGTCATGTGCTGCTTCCTTTGACAGTTTTGTTAACACAGTGTGAGTCATCTTGTTGGTTTTAGCCGTAGTCGTAATCCCGTGACTCCATGGGATTTTGGCTGGGAGTCGGTGCAGGGGGATTTTTTTTTTTCTCTCTCGGTGACGAAATGTGCCTCCAAAAAAAACCCCAACAATCGGCAGGAAACAGGTGACATCACTGTTTTAATGTCACCACAACCCCCGCAGGAAGCTGATTGATCTATTTTTAGGCTCTATTTAAACATTCCTTTGTGATAGCCAATCAGCTGCCAGAGTACTTCAAAGTGTCCAGACTCAAAGTTTTTTTTTGGGGGGGGGGGGCTGTTTGATTTTCCAAACGTTTTTGGATTTGTTGGTTTACGCCCACATTAGCTGTCACATCCCGTTCAAATGAACGTCTATCTATTTCCGTGTAATCCCTCTTTCATCTGGGGGGGCGGGATCCATAGTCGAATAGGCTTCAACGTTGTTATCTGGATTGCGCCGTATAGGTATATTTCCTACACCCCATTACAAGTCGATTGACGTTCCTACCCTCATCTATGGTCACCAGCTGTGGGTGGTGACCGAAAAAATGAGATCACGGATACAAGCGGCTGAAATGAGCTTCCCCCGCAGGATGGTTGGGCTCTCACTTAGAGATAGAGTGAGGAGTTCTGCCATCCACCAGGAGCTCGGTGTCAAGCCGCTCTTCCTCCAGGTCGAGAGAAGCTAGATGGGCATTTGGTCAGGATGCCCCCTGAGCGCCTCGTTAGTGAGGTGTTTCGGGCACGTCCCACTGGGAAGAAACCAAGAGGCAGACCCTGGACCCGCTGGAGAGACTACGTCTCACAGCTGGCTGGGGAACGACTCGGGATCCTTCTGGGTGAGCTTGAGGATGCAGCTGGAGTGAGAGAAGCCTGGGCTTCCCGTCTGAGGCTGTTACCCCCACGACCCGGCCCCAGATAAGCGGAAGACAACGGAACAGAACATCAAATGTTGCGTAAAGTGCGCAAAGTTAGTTTAGCTAACATAAATTCACTTGTATTCTTATTTTGGTACTTCCTGTTAAGAACAGACATGAGCAGAGTTGGTCCATCCTGCTCTGGATGGACCAACTCTGTAAGCAGGACTTTCTAATTGTCCTGCTTACAATTAGAAAGTGGGCGTGGCATACGACAGGGGGCGTGGCCAAGAACAACTTGGAAAAAAGTTTATTTTGTAACGTTCTAGTTTATTTACTCTGGTCTCAAAAACAGACCAACAAAAAACTTCCAAAAAACAAATCTAAGCGATTGGCGGTGACAAAAAGATTAGCCTTGAGCGTAAGTAGACGGTATTCCGCATAGTTACGCAAATCGATAGTTTATTTTGTCGTTTTTTTTTTTTTTTTTTATTTCTGAGGCATACCTCAGAACCCGCTGGAGAGACTATGTCTCACAGCTGGCTGGGGAACGACTCGGGATCCTTCTGGGTGAGCTGGAGGATGCAGCTGGGGTAAGCCTTGGCTTCCCGTCTGAGGCTGTTGCCCCCGCGACCAGCCTCGGATAAGCGGAACAGAACTTGACGGTTGACTTGGAATCAATCCCGGGCTACAAGTAGACCGCGATCCGGGGCATTCCGGCCATAAGCCAATTCTTGGCTTGAAAATGGAAGCGTTTTGAAACCTTTTCACAACTATCCGTTTTTTTTTTTTTTTTTTTTTTTTTTTTTTTTTTTTATTAGTCTCAATGAAAAGGTGTCTTTAGTAAGAAACGGAAACAGGAAGAAAACGCTGAGGTTTTCAAAAGGACCTAGACTGGGAGGAACAGATCAGAAGGAGGAATGATTCCTCCCTCCAGTCCAGACTTCAACATTATTAAAGCTGGGTGAGATCATTAGGGAAGTCCAGGATAAAAAATAAAAAAAATAAACCTCAACAGATTACTTGATCAAACAGATGGAAGTGAAACGTCTCAAAAAAAAAAAAAAAATTTGGGCTTCAATTTGAGCAAAACAATTTGCTCAAGATGGATACTGTAGGTTGGATAGGATTTGATCCTAAATAGTTAAAATCTTCCACCTTCTTTATCTCTTCTCCCTGGAAAAGTGAGGGGGAAGAGATAAAGAAGGTGGAAGATTTTAAGTACTTAGGATCAACAGTCCAGAGCAACGGAGAGTGTGGAAAAGAAGTGAAGAAGCATGTGCAGGCAGGCTGGAACGGGTGGAGAAAAGTATCCAATGTGATGTGTGATAGAAGAGTTTCAGGTAAAATGAAAGGGAAAGTGTACAAAACCGTGGTGAGACCGGCCATGCTGATTGGTCTAGAGCAGGGATAAGCAAACTTTCTGACTGGCGGGCCACATGCGGCCCATTAAACGTTTTAATCCGGCCCGCCGAACTAAAATAGATAAATAAACCATGTTAGTTTGATTTTTCTTGATTTTCTTGATTTTGTTATGTTCGTCGTTAGATGGCGCCAAAAATACAACAACACTGCTCCCATTAAAATGTGTGTGTCTCCATGATGCGCACACTTTCAAAATAAACAGTGTGCACAGATATGGAAAGCCATCGGGTCCAATACACGCACGTAAACAAGCGTGTTAGATGTTAAAACAAGCAAAATTTTACATCGAGCGGTTAGATTTCAAACCCAGTGCCGCTAGATGCACGTTTTTTAAGTGCTATCGCACTAGATTTCAGACCTAGCGCCGCTAGATTTGAAATTTAACGCCCTTGATGTAACATTTAACACGCTTGTTTAAAATCTAGAGCGCCATTCTAGCAGTCTAATCTAGCGGTTACCAAAACATGCCAGGGCCGAATACAGGATTTTCTAAAGGATGGGGGGGCACAAACCAGCACTTATGATGCTCGCCAGTATAGAGGGTTCTGCCCCCCCGCCCCCCAAGTAATTAAATAACCATAAGTAATTTTTCTGCATTTTGGTGCATTTTTTAACCGAAGTTTACAATAATTAAAGTAGTAAGAACAATTTTTTTTTTGAGACAAAGGTCAACAAAGGGCCTGACCCCCGCCTGCCCCGGGTCCGGCCCGCTTGTCAAATGTTAGAACTCAATGTGGCCCGCGAGTCAAAAAGTTTGCCCACCCCTGATCTAGAGACAGTAGCACTGAGGAAAATGGTGGTAGCAGAGATGAAGATGCTGAGGATCTCTCTGGGAGTGACCAGGATGGACAGGATCAGGGGAACAGCACATGTTATAGGTTTTGGGGATAAAGCCAGAGAGGCCAGACTGAGATGGTTTGGTCATGTACAGAGAAGAGAGAGTACATCAGTAGAAGGATGCTGGGTTTGGAACCACCAGGAAAGAGGACTAGAGGAAGACCAAAGAGGAGATTCATGGACGCAGTGAAGGAAGACATGAAGATAGTTGGTGTCACCAAAGAGGATGCAGCAGATAGGGTTAGATGGAAGAAATTGGGTTGCTCTGGCGCCCCCTGAAGGTAAATGCCGAAAGAAGAAGAAGTTGGATAGGTGCTCTGGAAGTTTTTATATCGACGCCTGCATTTCTGTAAACTACCTGACCAAGTTGATCCAAAACAAGTCACGGATTGTTCTACGTGATGTCACCAACATAAACTTAACCGATAGAGACGTAGGAAGTCCCCCCGTCCCACCTCGTATTGACTCACAATAAATAAAAAAAGCCACTTTGTCATTCTTTTGGTCTGAAAGAACTCTGCCCCCCTTTTGATTAGAATCTGTAATATAATGTACCAGTATTAGATTTAATAGTCCCACGGGGATTAGATAGCACAGTGTGTGTGTGTGTGTGTGTGTGTGTGTGTGTAATTCCCACCGTTTCTCCAGCCCGATCTCTCATCTGATGAGGAGGCAGCTCCCGGCATAACTTCGCACAATGGCATGTGACTCCCAGAACATGCGGACAAAGAGAGGAAGACGTTCAATAAACTCTGTTTGTGTGAAGGAACAGGACTTTTTGTACCGTCCAAAAACAATTTTGGGGTCTTTTTTTTTATTTGTTTTTTACACCACATGAATATATTTGTTGTCGGACATGGACACGCTTCGTGAGAATTATTCTCGATTGGATAAATCGATGAAGATTTAACCAATAACCTCCCACGCCCTCGTTCCGAGTTCAAACTCACATGTAACAGATTGGCATCTGATTGGACGGGGGTGACTATCATTTCCTGTACAGCTCCCATCTCATTTCCTCCCTTCCTCTATCCGTCAGTTAGGTCAAGCCTCTCTTTTCTCATTCATTGCTCGCTTCCTTTATATAAAAAAAAAAACAAGTTCTCGTGCTGACATGGGAGGTTTTTTTCTCCCCACTTGTCAGAGTTCCATCCACTATTGTTTTAAAGCAGTTATAACTTAAGAGACGACCTTAGATCCCCCCCACCACCCCGGTCCCCGTTTACGTCTGTGTGCAAACTACTGAAATGGTTGGGTTTATGAACTGAATTGCAATAGGATTTCTTAGTTGTTCTCCACATGTTTTGGTTTTATTACACCATCGTTACCCTGGTTTCAGCCATGTTACACACTGCCCTGATTTTTTGATTGGATAGTGGGAATGTCGGAGAGTATACGTCCGTCCTACAAAAGCACTTCCTGCTTACAATTACAAAGTGGGCGTGGCATGTGACAAGGGGCGTGGCCAAGAACAACTTGGAAAAAAGTTTATTTTGTAACGTTCTAGTTTATTTACTCTGGTCTCAAAAACAGACCAACAAAAGAAATTCCGAAAAACAAATCATGTTTTTCGGAACATGATTACCAAAGTGTACCAAAGAGTACCAAAAGAAAGTGGGCGAAACATTATGTTGCTTCTTTTTTTTTGTTACAAATGTGATCATGTTTAAACGACTAAAGCAAGTAGAACATATTAAACTCGGGACTAGATTTATGGATTCAATAATAATAAAAAGGGAGGCATTGACTCAGTGACGGAATGTTTGTCCTTGGACCGGGAGAAGCCGGTTCAAATCCCACTGAGCCCCCAGGTGTCCCTGGAGAAGACACCTAACCCCCTAGTTACCAAGGGTGGAACTTGGGAGAAGCGTAGGGGGCGCACACTCTCCCATTTTTGGTCCACAAAAAAAAAAAGGTCAAGCTATCCCCTTGCAGGGCCGGCAAATGGGCCACCAAAATGCAGGAAAATGACTCTCATTTTTTAAAAGGTAAAAGGCCCCCATTACACTTTATACTGGCTTTGTCAATGACCTCACACCCACCTTTAGAAAATCTTGGATCCGCCCCTGGTTACTCCAACCATTGGCACCGTCATGGCTGCCTGCTGCGGTGCAATGCAGCCAAAGTAATATCCCCACGACGGATTTAAATATGGTATGGTAAAAAAAAAAAATTTAAATTGTCCAATTTTTTGCTTTTTTTTTTTTTTTTATTTAAACACTAGAAAAACCCCTTCAATTTAGTGAAAAAGATTTAATTGTTCAGATTTCTGCTAAAAGTTTCTTTATATTTCCCAAAGTAAATTACTCATGAGGCGTTAACTTTTTGTTGGTTGACTTTTATAATTCATTGGGTTTATTTAGTATAATTTAAAATAAAAAGTGCTGATAAATAGACAACATACACTAAAATAGACACATTAAACTCAATTAAACTCAAACTAAATTTATGGATTAAAAAATAACCCAACTTTTGCTTTTCTTTTATTAAAAAACTGAAAAAAAAAACCCCACTTAAATCTAGTGAAAAAGTAAAAGTACCGTAATTTTACGGCCATTAGGCGCACAGTACGAAAAGGCGTAGTCTCAGTCACACACCGCCTTACAACCACACACGCAAGCATGCAAATGTGGGTATTAAAAAATAGATCGGGAGCAAAACTGAGTTTGGTTGTACTTTATTTAAGTAGTATAAACAAGCACATTACCGGTAATACGTTGTCCTTATTAAAATCCGTCAAAGTCCTCATCCTCTGTTTCAGAATCGAACAGCTGCGCAAAATCCAACAAAGCAGGTCCACTTCACTCCTCGCTGTCAAAGTCACTGTCTGTACTGTGCGGCTCCTCAGAAAGGATACCAGCTTTTGCGAAAGCTTGGATAACAGTACTAGCAGACACGTTAGTCCAAGCATCTACAATCCATTGGCAAACTGTAGCGTAACTCGCCCGGCGCTGCCTTCCACCCTTCCTGAAACTGTGGTCTCCTTCGGTCATCCATCGCTCCCACGCCGCTCACACTTCACTCTTTAACGTTCTCATGTGTTTTCTTTCAGGTCCGCCTCACGGGCACCGCGTTTTCTTTTAGGTCCGCTTTTTCTCACACACAAGGCGCACCGCACAAAAAGGTGCACCGCTCATTTTGAACAAAATTTGAGACTTTTAGGTGCGCCTTATGGCCGTGAAATTACGGTATATACAAATATATACAGTAGACTGTATATTAATACAGTATGTATTACTTTCACCTGTTATTGACTAGTTGAAAGGTCCACTGGTGCTAAACTATCAGGGGTGTGAGTGCCTTTGGGCACTGTGATAATTAACTGAGGGTGCTGCTAGCGCATGGCATTGGCATGATGGCCATTGCAATCCAAATAGTGGACAGGTGAGTATATTGTTTACAATTGATTGGGATTATGTACATGTAAAATGCAATAGAGATTGATGGTCTTGTAATAGCAATAGTTATACACAACAAAAAGTAATAGTAATATATGAATGCAAAAGTAATAGTCTTATATTGCCTGTGATAGATTCCATCTCTGTTCAAGAGATGACTTTCTTTTTTGTCTGGGCAATCAAAAGCAGTCCAAAGCCTGGGTTTTCAAGCTCTATTTGCAGTATTACTTTGGGACTTTGGTGATAAGGAAATTACTCCTCAGACGTTTATGTTTTTTAGTTTGTCAATAAATCTTTGTAAATCCTGGCATTTAACTGACTTTATTGTGGGAAGGACATTACAGCTGGGTTTTTTCCCAGTCTCAGAGAAATACTGTTTGTAATCACTAAAATATGACCATTTTTGCTCAACACAACCACAAAAATGGTCTAAAAGACTTTGTGACATGTCACACCATGCTTGGATTAATGTCTCTATGACGCTGGTATGAAACTATGTTGAGACATTGTGGTTAATTTAGTTTTAATAAAAATGTGAGTAGCCTGTTCAAATGGTTGTAAAAGATGCTGGGATCTGAAAAATATTTAAAGAAAAAACAAAAAAAAAAACACTGTAGCCCAAATTACAGACATTGGGACAGTGGTGGATGAAGTACTCACTTTTTGTACTTAAGTAAAAGTACAGATAATTAGACAAAAAAAAATTACTTAAGTAAAAGTACCAATAAAAAAATTCACTTAAGTAAAAGTACAAAAGTAATTGGTGTAATTTTAACTTTTTAAGTAAAAAGTAAAAGTATTCGATCATAATTCAAATGTTATTTGTTGTGCTATAGGGTGTCACCATGATAACCAGGTTAAATACTCTGCAGGGGTGTGACCCCCTTCTCCCGCCTCTTTTGGTCCACAAAAAATAAAAGGAAAGGGGACAAGTCAGAATCAGAATATACTTTATTGATCCCACACATGGGAAATTTGTGTGTCACAGCAACAACTTCCTATCTGCTAAGTGAGTCGTTGTAGAGTCCGATCACGTACGGAAAGAAAGACCTCCGGTAACGAGATGTTCTCGAGCGGAGCTGTCTGAGCCTCTTGGAGAAGGAGCTCCGTTGTTCGTCCAGGAGTGGGTAGAGAGGATGGTCATGATTGCTCATGATGGACAAAAGTTTGTTCAGTGACCTCCTCTCTACCACTGCCTCAAGTCAGTCCTGTTTGCTGCCAATGACAGAGCCAGCCAGTCTGATTAGTTTATTCAGTCTGTTGGTGTCACTGGCTGCGATGCTGCTCCCCCAGCAGATGACAGAGAAGAACAAGGTGCTGGCCACCACAGACTGGTAGAAGGTCTCCAGGATCTTGCCGCACACATTGAAGGACCTCAGCTTCCTTAGAAAGTAAAGTCGGCTGCAAGTCTTCTTGTACACAGCAGTACTGTTGCTCCTCCAGCTCAGTCTACTGTCGATGGTCACTCCAAGGTATTTGTACTCCTCAACCACCTCCACATCTCTACCCAGAATGCAGAGCGGCTGCAAAGCAGTCCTCCTCCTCTTCCGGAAGTCAATCACCATCTCCCTGGTCTTGTCCACATTGAGGAGCAGGTGATTCTCTCCCGCCCACACCACAAATCCATCCACCACCCTCCTGTACTCCTCCTCCTGCCCACCACTTATACACCCTACAACTGCAGAGTCATCAGAGAATTTCTGTAGGTGGCATGAATCGGAGTTGTGCTGGAAGTCTGAAGTGTACAATGTGAAGAGGAATGGAGAGAGCACCGTGCCCTGTGGGGCTCCCACACCACTTAAAACCACATCAGACCGGACTTTGCCCAGCCGGACGAACTGTGGCCTGTCCGTCAGGTAATCAGTGATCCAGGAGACGGCGGACGCACCAGCACCCATCAGCCGCAGCTTATCACCCAGTAATGAGGGCTGGATGGTGTTAAAGGCACTAGAGAAATCAAAGAAGGTGATTCTCACCATGCCTCTACCGCCATCCAGATGTGAATGAGCTCGCTGCAGCAGATGGATGACAGCGTCATCAACACCCAGGTGTGGCTGGTAGGCAAACTGCAGGGGGTCCCGAGAGGAATTCACCAGCGGTCTCATGTGGGCTAACACCAGCCTCTCCAGCACTTTCATCACATGAGATGTGAGGGCAACTGGACGGAAATCCTTGAGGTGAGATGAAGATGGTTTCTTGGGTACAGGGACCAGGCACGATGTCTTCCAGAGAAGCGGAACCCTCTCCAGCCTGAGGCTCAGGTTGAAGAGGTGCTGGAGAACCCCACACAGCTGGAGCGCACAGGTCCTCAGGGTATGGGGGTTGATGCCATCTGGGCCGGCTGCTTTGTGCTGGTTTAGCTTCTCCAGCTGTTTCTTCACCTGAAAGGTGGTCACAGTCAAACGGTTGGGTGGGGGGGGTTCAGGCACTAGTCCATTGAATAGCTGAGAAGGAGCAGACGCTGGTAGCAGGTGTGGTGGAGGTAGGGAAGAAGAGGTAGTGGCATTTGTAGAGCTAAACTTGTTGAAGAAGGTATTAAAGTCATTAGCTCTATCTTTGCCACCACTAGTGGGTCTGCTTCTTCCCCCATATCCAGTGATCTTTTTCATTCCGGACCACACCGCCCTCATGTTGTCCTGCTGTAGTTTGGATCAAGTCAAGCTATCCGCTAGAAGGGCCAGTAAATGGGCCGCCAAAATGGAGGAAAATGACACTTATTTTTGTAAATGTTTTGGGGGGAGGCCCCCAGTCACTATATATTGGCTTTGTCAAAGCCCCGCCCCCTTTGGAAAATTCTAGATCCGCCCCTGCTCCATCTAATGATGGCTCAACTTTTTATTTAGAAGTAAACACAACGAACAACGATTTTCTGACTCTTTAATTTGTACTATATTTGACGTTGAGGTTTTTGGCGCTGAATGAATGCGGAAAATGTTTCTCGATTCATTACTTCTTCTCCCGATCAACTGCTTCTTTTGATTTTGGCGATGCGGCTTCAAGATGCTCTAAAAAACCTGTGTATTTTTCAAATTCCTGAACAAAAATGTAACAAAAAATGTAAAACACACTTTTAAAAAGTAGCAAAGTAAAAGTACAGATATTTCCTCTAAAACTGTAGTGAAGTAAAAGTAAAAGTACCGGTCTTAAATTTTACTTAAGTAAAGTACAGATACACAACTTTTTTACTTAAGTACAGTAACGAAGTACATTTACTTTGTTACGTTCCACCACTGCATTGGGATTACAGACAAGATTATTATTATCAAAGAATTTAAGCATCGGCTGAATTATGGTAGATAGTTTTTACAGATCTTCAAATTTCTCTGTAGTAAATTGACATACATAGGTAGTTCTTACAAATTACCAGAGCCCATTGGTAGATCCAATGCCATTCAAAAACAGATTCGCCATTTTTGGGATTCTCCAAACAAATTTTGCCAGTGGTAGAAAGTAAGAAAGTAAATGTACTTTGTTACTTTGTTAAAAAAAGTTGTGTATTTGTACGTTACTTAAATAAAATTTTAGACCTGTACTTTTTACTTTTACTTCACTACACTTTAGAGTAAATATCTGTACTTTTACTTCGCTACTTTTTAAAAGTGTGTTTTGCATTTTTGGTGACGTTTTCGGTCAGGAATTTGAAAAATATATAGTTTTTTTCTAGCGCAACTTGAAGCTGCTATCGCCAAAATCAACCTGTAGAGGGAGCAGTTGATCGCCTGCGGTCTCCAAGAAGTAATGAATCGAGGACCAGTCAGAATCGAGAGTAAACATTTTCCGCAGCTTTTCACCGCCAAAAAGATGGCAAAGAATTGTTCACAACTTCCTCACAAACCTGTACAAGTTGCTCAAGAACGTAAAAAATCTCAGGGTTTGAGACTCTAAGTTCGAGACACTTTTAACTACAAATACCACAGAAAATGCCTACAGGTTTTGTACTGGTTACTTCAAAGCTTGTAAGACATTTCTGTCTCCACGGGAACTTTGTTCCATTGTTTGAATAAGAAAGAGAGTGAGTGACCAATCTCTCTTCTTTATTAGAAAAAGAAAAAAAAAAACAATAAAATGTCTGCTTATTCTGTGAAGAGACTTTACTGGTTGGATTTGAACCAAACATAAGAACACTCAGTGACCTCTTTCTATCGCTTTTCCCTGCTCCAACTTTAAATCCAAAAACTAATATGTTTGAAATGTATTTTTCTAACCCTTTTTTTTTTTTACTTGTTACTCGTAACATAATCTCATTTGGATTTATTAAAGAAATAAAAGTTTGTTGAAAATTCTCTTTACATTTTCTTCGCAATAAACAGGAAGTTCCTCATTTTCTTCTTGATTAATGTTTGGAAGAGAAAGATAAGAGGACAAAGATGGCTAATGTGTTACAGATGTCACAAGCAAATTGAGGTTTCGTACGTGTCGCATGCCATCCGACTCATAGAGCAACATTTTATATTGAGTTTGAAAGATGTGTAGCTCTGAAAGGGCTTCCCCATCTGTTCGTGTTTAGTTTTTTCTAAGCAGTGGAAGATGAAGCAGGTAAGCAGCTGCCATGGACCACTTGAAAATAATTGTTGGCATACTTCACCAGTTTGGGCAAGAAAATATGCCTTTTGGCGGTGTCTTTGGTCCAATTTTTATTCCTATTTTTGTATTAGAGGATCTTCTTTGTGAAAAAAAAGCCTGTTAGACCTTTTAGACAAATTGTTCATGTGTGTTCTATTTTTTTACACATCGTTAATCTGAGACTGCGATGTTCTTTGATTTTTATACCATGTTTTCTTAGTTCTAAAATAAAACAATCTTTTGGTTCATCGGATTAAAAAAAAAAAAAAATGTCGGAGAATAATGGCTGACAAAGCTGGAATATGAATGACAGAAATCAAAAGACCACTTCAAGACTTTGACTCCTGGCAGTGGAAGTTGAAGAAGAGGAAATCCCTCTCTTTCTAAAGAGGCTTCCTCTGAGGGGTTTTAAAAACACAAGGGGCCGCCATGGATCTTTGGCTCAGCATTGATAGAAAACAGACTCCCCAGCTGTGCAATTGAAATTTTATATCACAGAAAATGTGCTACGTATGGTTGAAGTTTAAAGCTTCTTGTGTGTAGTTTATAAAAGAATCGACTAATGAGAAACACCATCAATGGTAACGTTTAAAATACCAAAGCTGAACTCCTCTTTTCGTTTCTTTGCAGTGACTTGTCCATGCAGTGGGCTCAGCTTCCCCGACCATACTCTTCCACTGACCAAAGCAGCTCTCTTGGTTCCATGGAAAGCTTGGACACTCCAACGCCTACTGCACAGCCTTACTCTGACTCCCAAAACTCACCAGTCGACTCCACTCTCTTCAACAACAAGCGCGACTCCGCATATAGCTCTTTCTCCGCCAGCTCAAACACGTCCGACTATGCCACAGTGCCACTGAGGCCAGGCGAAGCGTGCTCCATGGAGAACATTCTTCAGAGCCTTGCTCCGGCTTGTCAAGGATACACTAGTGACTCCTTAGTGCAAGGGAAGTCATCCGGTGAAACTTTGGATGAGGTGCAACAGAGTGTCCATAAGTCAAGGTCTCTTACAAGGTCGAGACCAAGACCTGTTGAGATAAAGGAGAGACCTTCATCTTGCTGTTACGAGCAGGAGCAAAGAGGAAGAGACTTTGAGATAGTGAGAAATGGTGAAAATGGAGAAAGGAAGAAGAGAAACCCTCCTCAACCCCCAACCAGGAAGGACAGTTTTAAGGCAACGTGGAGTCGCCCTAATGGTGCCAGCAAACACAGCAAATCTGTTCCAGTTGAAAACTCCAGTCCTTCTTACCACAAGGAAAATAAACCAGGGTTGAATGTTGAATCAGATGTTCAAAACGGTTTTTCTTCCGAGGAACAGGGTGAAGAAAAAACAGACTTTCTTCAAACACCGACTAAAGACTTCAGACGTATCAAGTGCAATAGCAGTTTGGAGAACCCCTCCTCAGACAGCACCTCTGATTGTGTCCCAGAACCAATGGCAGCCCCCATACTTCCCAGTAGTTCTTTTTCTGCCTCTTTGTCTTCTGAATTCCCTATAGTTCAAGAGCAACCTCATATGACCCAATCTCAGACCAAGCAATGTTCCACAGTCCTGCATCGGCATAGCGCGCCTGAGAAGCTCCTGGCCACACAACTTCAGCTATTACAGTTCAACAATGACACCTCGTCTTCAAAACCTTACAACCGGTCAAACCCTTCAGATCCCTTATCGTCACCTTGTCCAACTCCATCGGTCAAATGGGAAGGCAGTCGATCTTCTACGCCAGGATCCGTGTTCTTAGAAGAAGATGGACATTTGAGTGATAGGCTGGAAAGCACCGACCAGCTCTCTCTGGCTCATCCCATTCCTTGGGGTCGATCGGTGAGTGTTCCAGGGGAACCTACCAGTTCCTCAAATCAAGTGAGGTTAAGCACAGACCAAATAATAGAGAGTGAATTTCAGCCTCTCAGTGCTGCTGCTAGCGTGGATACTTTACTTGAAGAGAAAAAAGCTTCAGGAAACGGAAGAATGAATGGCCAAAATGAAGGAGTTGTCTATGGTGAAGAAAATAAAAAGAAAGATTCATCCAAGAACTACAGACGAAACCGGCGGCGCAGCGAGCGGTTTGCTACCAACCTTCGCAATGAAATCCAGAGAAAAAAGGCTCAGCTTCAGCGGAGCCGTGGACCTGGAGGGTTGCTCTGTAGTGGAGAAACCCTCCAAGAAGAAGAGGGTTCAGATTTTTGTGAAGACCATACAGATCCAGAGTTGCCCATCAATAAGACGACGAGCAAAGTAGCATTTGCATCACCTCCAATTTCTTCTGATTCTCAAACCTCGGAACAAGTGAAGATCTCGAATAGCTCCATTGAGTCCATTTGTGACTCTACAGCGTTGGGTCAGAATTCACACCGATCCAGATCAGTTCAGATCTTGGATCCAGGAGTTCCAAGTTTCGGTGTTGGCATCAGGGTCGTTGAGGAGCTGGCTCCTGCTGGTAAAGCCCGCCGCTGGCGTTGGACTCCAGAACATAAACTCCAACCAGAACCGGATTCCGATCAACGGTTTGGAGTTGTAAATGAGAAGGTATTTGGAGTGACTGGTTCACGTCATGGAGTTTGTGCCTTTACCTCCTCTTCCTCATATAATCGCTCCCTGTCCTCTCGATTAGAAGAGTCGGATATCTTACCTTTTGCGGACAGAATGAAGTTCTTTGAAGCAACGTCAAAAGGAATTCCTGTACCAAATGTTTCAAATACGCTGAATCATAGGCAGAGAAAACCCTCCTGCCACGTCGAGCAACAATCAGGAGAGCAATGCCAACTTCGGTCTCAGAGGAGGTATTCCTACCAAGGCGGGCTTCAGCAGGAGATTGACCAGTTTCCAAACATGATGGAGGCCAGAAGGCAGTCTGTGAGCACCGTCAGGGAAAGACAAAAAGAAAAGGAACAGGTGAGGGAAGAGGAAGAGCGGTTAAGAGATAGAGAAAGGATACAGGATACTGAGAGGCAGGAGAAAAAACTTAAGAGTACCAGACTAAGGGAAATTCAGCAGGTGAGGGAACAAGAAGAGTGGATGAGGCAATGGGAGAGGGAAAGAGCAAGGGAAATTGAAAGAGAAACAGAGATGGAGAGGGCCCGCGAGAAAGAGAGACTTGCAAAAGAAAGAGAAAAGGAGCTTGAGAGAGTACGAGAGAAGAAATGGAAAGAAACTTCACAGTTTATCGCAGAGCAGGAGTATTACTGTATCAAAGACAGAAACCCCAATGGCCTCCACCAGAACCTTCAAACATCTTACGATCAAAACCAAGTCCAACGGTCTGCTTTCCATCCAGTCAAAGCCCCTTCCCAGACACTGGACCACCAACAGCCTTCACATCAGGGGTACACAACAAGAAGCTACACTCCTACAGAGGTGAGGAACCACTGACAATGTGGTTATTACTTTTATTTATTAACATTGTATTTTGGTTGCCAATTATCTTAGGAAACTGATTGAGACATGTTTTCTCTGAACAAATCATTTCTACTTTTCCAGGGTTCTAACAAATGTAAACAACATTATACTTTCATAAAGTGCCGTGTATTCATATTTTTTAGGATACCAACTTTTCTTGGAAAGTGTCATGATGTGAAGCTGAGGCCAAAAATATACCCTTGACACAACAGACAGGTTCAGATGAAGAAGACAAAAACAAATTTATAAGATTGATGACAGGTTCAGATGAAGAAGACAAAAATAGATTTATTAGATTTATGAAAGGTTCAGATGAAGAAAACAAAAACCGATTTATTAGATTGATGAAAGGTTCAGATGAAGAAGACAAAAACAGATTTATACGATTGATGACAGGTTCAGATGAAGAAGACAAAAATAGATTTATTTGATTGATGAAAGGTTTAGATGAAGAAAACAAAAGCAGATTTATTAGATTTATGAAAGGTTCAGATGAAGAAAACAAAACTGATTTATTAGATTGATGAAAGGTTCAGATGAAGAAGACAAAAACAGATTAATTAGGCTGGTTCTGACGTAGGAGCTGAAGCCAAAAACTGGATAGCAGGTCAAGCTAGGTAAACAGACAATCTGCCGAAGAATGTGTGAAAAACTGATCCATTTATGCTGCAGCAGATGAGTAGATGAGTTTCAGGTGTGACTCGTTGCAGCTACCAGTTGGCTCCGCCCAACTCCACACACACACAGATAAACAGGGACAAGAGAGAGGGGGAAAACGGGACACGGAAGGAAGAGACTACTCTCCTGACAGAAAGTCTATCTCGACAATGGGCTTTGATAGTAAATTTTTTAGTTCTTTTTCTTCACCTTTTTCATTCACTGCGAGCTAAAAATTTAGATATTACACCAACAAAACATTTTAGTTTTCGTAGTTTATTCCAGATGCTGATTGTAAAATTACTTGGTGTCCTCTACATACAGTATGAGTATCTAAATTTTTGGGAAAATAGATGGCTCTGGAGTCACTAACCATGATTGCGAAAATCTGATTTGTGAAATGCTTGAATTTAAAAAAATAATAATACTTATCTGGAAACAACACAAACATTAAAAAAGTAATAAAATAAATCAGAATATACTTTAATGATCCCACACATGGGAAATTTGTGTGTCACAGCAACAACTTCCTATCTACTAAGTGAGTCGTTGTAGAACCCAATCACGTACGGAAAGAAAGACCTCCGGTAACGAGATGTTCTCGAGCGGAGCTGTCTGAGCCTCTTGGAGAAGGAGCTCCGTTGTTCGTCCAGGAGTGGGTAGAGAGGATGGTCATGATTGAAATAAAATAAAACAAGACTTCTTGAGAGTACGTAATAAATTTTCATGAACAAAATAAATTGGTCCATTTGTGATTCAGGAATGTTTTCCCGTCTTATATGGAAAAGCCCTGATAGCCCTTCACTGATCAAAAGTGGTAGTATGTCAATAGTTAGAGAATTAACAGCTAGGCTAGCATCAAAAACATGGCTTTACTGTAACTAAATTCAAACTTCGTTCATAGACCTTAAATGACCAACATAAAAGGAGCAAAACTAACGGTCAATAATAATAATAATTCAAATCTTTATTAATCCCACAATGGGAAAATTGCAATGCTGCATTGCACCGCAGCAGACAGCCATGACAGCGCCGACGGTGGGAGCAACTACGGGTCAGGGTGACCCAGGCAGTTCAGTGGGATTTGAACCAGCTTCTCCCGGTTCAAAGACAAACACTCTACCACTGAGCTGACGGCTCCCCCCAGTTTAATCTCCTGGCAACTTTTAGAGTGCGGAATCAAGAAGCCAAATGCTCTACAGGTGAACTTGTACGGGACTGTCAATTTAGCAGATCATTTCAAGAGTTGATGGATTTGAGGCCGTTTGGCACCAGCTCTTTCGGGTTCGCAGTGATTGCTACGTTGATTTGCTGTATTGATTTACCACTGATCAATTCAAGGCTCTCAAAGCCCATTGTTTGAACTTCTACAACTCCTCAGAACTTCAACCTCTTTGTGCCCTTATCATCTGACACTGAGTAATGTAGACTGACGTTTGTTTTGGACCAAAAGCATCTTAAGTTCAGCAATTTTTTTTTTTTTTTTGCGCCGAACTGACAAAGTTTTGTTGCTTTCGTGTGACTTTGCCATACCGAGGCTTCGGGGGAGTCTTGAACTCTGGCCCCCTGCATGGTGGGATCTTTTTCAAATCAAAGGCTGCTGCACTGATGCCACAGCGATAACCTCATGTGTTGAAAACCGCCGCTGACAGCGTCCAGTACATTTAATGGGAACAGATGTGCTGAATGGGCTTTTACAGAGGCGAACACGCTCACACCGAGAACGTATAAACACACAGCGTAAATGAAATCTAATGAAACAGAGAATAAGGGAATATTAATAAAAAGATGTTCTTTCATTTGACTTCATTGTGGTTTGGACTTTGTCCGGAAGCAGATTTAGAGAAAAATAGCGGCTGTTGTTCTGATTTGTTGTTCGTCACTTGACGCCCGGCGGAATTTTTAGGTTTCGTCTAAGTTTTTAAATTAAAACCACATTTACTAAGTACTTTTTCTAATCCTGTATAAATACAAAATTGGATTGTACAAGTTTTTTGGGGTCAAATAACTGGAATTCCTCCATAAAAAAACAAATTCCATCTCCTCAAAGGGGAACTCAGACGTTGTTCAGCTAAGATGGGACTTCAAACCCTCGCTAGATTCTAGAGTTAAATATTAAAAAATGACTTCAAAATATTTTCTAATTGATTGTTTTTGTTATTCAAACTTGAAAAGTTTTGCAGAAGATCTTGTTTTCCTAAAATTGAAGATCAAAGCCACATATTTTAACGGGTCTTCAAACTTTGGCTCAAGTTTGAAAGCCCGAAATCTAAATTGAAGGTCACGCAATTTCAGCTTCGATTTTGATATATCTATATTAGATTAAACTGTTTTATTAATTTCTGGGTCACTGGCCACCTGGAATTTCCTTTTGAATCAATAAAAGTCGTGTCTATCAATTCACAAGTTTGATTTCCGCTAATTTAACCATTTGAAATAATACAGTTCCGTTCCGCCGTCTTCCGCTCATCCTGGGCCGGGTCGCGGGGCAACAGCCTCAGACGGGATGCCCAGGCTTCTCTCACCCCGGCTGCACCCTCCAGCTCACCCGGAAGGATCCCGACGCGTTCCCCAGCCAGCTGTGAAACATAGTCTCTCCAGCGGGTCCGGGGTCTGCCTCTTGGTCTCCTCCCAGTGGGATGTGCCCGAAACACCTCACAGTTACACAAATATCAAATCGGACAATTATTTTGGATATTTGATTAAAAAACAAAGTAATTCCATTGCCGATGCTAGCAGTAGTTAACTTTCCAAGACAAATATTATCTGGATGTTCAGATTTGCATCTGAAATATGTGAGGAATGTGTGCCCGTCCCGTCCCCTCCTCTCCGTTGTATCTTCCAGCTGCTTGAATTCACTTCAGAAATAAATCAAATCAGTAGCCTGCCTGTTTTATGGGCTGTAATTAACCTTTGGCAGCTCAAAAAATGGCTCCTTTGTTTGAAACTATTTAATCTCAGTTGCCATATTGTACCATACTTGTCTGAGAGTGGGTTTTTTTTAGAGATCAGACACTAGTTTTTTGGGTAAAGCCTGAACATCTAAGTGAAAAAGACCAAAATCTGTAAATAATGAAAAAAATACGTGTTTTAAAAACGTACGTTTCAGCTCCAGAATTCTAATCAAATAATGGTTGTCCAGTTTGGATTTACTGGTATTTAGTCTAACATAAAAATAATCCAATCCAATGGACGTCTGGAACCACCAGGAAAGAGGCCTAGAGGAAGACCAAAGAGGAGGTTCATGGATACAGTGAAGGAAGACATGAAGATAGTTGGTGTGACCGAAGAAGATGCAGCAGATTGGGTTAGATCAGGCATGGGCAAACTGTGGCCCGTGGGCCACATGTGGCCCGTTAAACATTTTAATACGGCCCATCGGGTCTTGAAAAATTTAAATAAATAAACCTTGTTATTGTTTTTTTTTCTGCAATTCTGATGTTTCCTAGATGGCGCACTCTAGATAGATTAGCTTTGTTGAGAAAACAACAACACTGCTCCCATTAAAATGTGTGTCTCCATGATGCATACACCAATACACGCAAGTAAAAAAGCACGCTAGATTTCAAGCCAACATATAAAACCTAGTGCGCGCTAGATGCACGTTTTTTAAAGTGCTAGCGCACTTGATTTAAAATTTAGCGCACTAGATTACGTACGTGAAGCGGCCCCATGGCTTTCATATCTAGTGTGCTTGTTTACCAAAGCATGCCATCCATCTGTTCCGGCTCCATGATCAAATGTTAGAACTCAATGTGGCCCGCGAATCAAAACGTTTGCCCACCCCTGGGTTAGATGGAAGAAACTGACTTTCTCTGGCGCCCCCTGAAGGAAAATGCCGAAAGAAGAAGAAGAAGAACTAATGGGAAAAAAATCAAAGGACGTCAAATCCGGACAGAAATTAAATTTGGATATCGGAAATCAGCAAAATTCTTTCTCTCATTTCAGTAAATACAAAGGAAGGAGTTCCGGCTGGGCCATGTCCCAGTGTCCTTGGGGAAGAGTTACTACCACCACTGGCACAGTCATGGCTGCCTGCTGCGGTGCAATGCAGCAAAAATAATTTGTTCGTGATGGACGAATGTAGTACAATAAAAAAATTTGAAAAATTGAAATAGGTCTTAGGTGAGTTCTTGGTCAGTTAGTTTTGTGCTTCCTCTGAGATAAGAGACATGAAGTAGGTGACCCAAACAGGTCGCCAGTCTGTTGCGGCGGCCACACACACACAACCATCTACAAAGTACAACCAGGGCCCTAACATCTCTCCTACGGGCACGGTTGATGGGCAATTTCATAGCGGCCCATCAACCGAACATTTTTTTGGACGGTGAGAGAAAACCGGAGTACCTGGAGAAAATCTACACATACACAGGGAGAACATGCAAACTACACATAGAAAACAATTTTTTCAAGCTTCGTCCTCACTCTAGAACTTGAACCCTGACCTTGTTGCTGTGAGGCCACAGTGCTAACCACTGCACCACATCTCTTTTGCGTTCCACTATTTTTCTTTTGTGAATTGACATGCTTTTGATGAACAAAACCAATCGTCCAACCCCACCCACCTTCCCCCCCCAAAAAAAAGGCCAGATATAAAACCCTTCCAGGGAACACAGAATTTTAAAGAACTGAATAAAGATTAACATGTAAATAAATAATTCCGTCCACCTCTGTTTGACTTTGACTTGTAAAACACCGGCCTGTATTGTCCCACCCTTCCTCCCAGCGGAATGTGTGCTAATCAGCACTTCCATCATCCCGCCAGTTTTTATTAAACAACATTAATTCTTTTCACAGACGTATCCCACCCGGCAACAGGAAACAAGCAAGCTCAGCAGGAACTACAGTCTGACCGAGAGGTGAGGCCGCACTTTAGTATCCCCACCTGCAGGACATTTATCTCAAACTTTCTGACACACTCGTTTCATCTCACATGGATTATCTGAAAAGCTTTGGTGGGGTTTGCTGCATTGTGCATCGACGAGCGGAAATCCCGCTCATTCCTGCCCCGGCTGTGATTTGACTGTAATGAGCTCTAAGTGTGCGTGCAGCCGCTCAGACTGCGACTGGGATGTATGCTAGCATGTAAGAGGGGGGCTTTTTTAGGACATGCACGGGTGGTTAAAAGGCTTTCCGCTCATATTTGACCTGAATTAAGGACGGATCACTGATCTTGGAATGAAAAAAAAAAGGAAATATTTTGGTGTAATTGAACCATTTTGACTTTAATAATTTTAATAGTGACTTGAAATGTGTTTAAATTTATTGTTTTGTAATAAAAAAAATTGTATTTACTCTTAAAATTGAATTTGTACTAGTTTTTGGCACTTTTAAAATCATAAAATGGCTCTTTTGTTCTTAACAAACCTGAATAGTTACGAAAAGTTAGACAGAGTATGTTTTCTACGATTTTGTGTCTCCGGTCACGACTTTTGTCGTATGTCGTATTCGCCTATAAAAAAAACTTTAATACATTCAGTATGTGCTCAGTCACATTTGTTTTGGGCACTGATTTCCCTCTTTTTTATAGCAAGCTGCATAGTTTTGCCCCTTGGGCGCGTGTACTGCGTAGTAGATATTTTGTTTGATACTTCAAATGTCGCATAAAGTTCGCCAAGTTAGCTTAGCTAACATAAATTCATTTGTATTCTTATTTTGGTACTTCCTACTAAGAACAGACATGAGCAGAGTCCTTCCATCCTACAAAAACACTTCCTGCTTACATTTAGAAAGTGGGCGTGGCATGTGACAGGGGGCGTGGTCAAGAACAACTTGGAAAAAAAGTTTATTTTTTAACGTTCTAGTTTATTTTCTCTGGTCTCAAAAACAGACCAACAACAAAAAAAAAACTCCAAAAAACAAATCTAAGCTATCGGCAGTGACGAAAAGATTAGCCCTGAGCGTAAGTAAAGCGTGTTCCGCATAATTACGCTAATCGATAGTTCTACCTAAAATGGGATTTATTTTGTTGAAAAACTTCAAATAGTTTTTAAAAAGTATTAGAGGAAAAAAGACAGTAATGTTTTGAAAGTTTGTTTTGCCATTTTTTTAAAATTTAAACTCAATAATAATTGACTTGGAAATGATTGTGACTGGAACACCACTGGAACGTTACGAACGAGGCAAACGAAAACTAAATTTATTCTTCCTTCAACAGAGACTACTCCAGCTGGAGACGAGAGCCCCGACCCCCACCGAGCGGCGGTCAGCACCACGCCCAGTCCAAGTGGGACTCCAGACAAACCGACAACACCGATGAACACAATGGTTACGCTTTCCCTCCTCCACCAGCTCCTCTTTCTCTCAGAGGACGAGCCATGTCTGAAAACGACGTCCGATTCGACAGCAGCCATCGCTGGTCACCGTCCATCTCCGCGGCAACCAGCCAGACCCTTTGCGAAGCGGAAGAAAGGGCGAATGGAAACGTGGCTACGGAGAGGAAAACTCGGAAAAAGATGCCACCTCCACCGAGGCCACCGCCTCCAAAGTGGGAGCAGTTCCACCGGCGGAGAGCATCTCACCATGCCCTGCTCTCCTCAACCATTGCTCCTCCCGTCTCTTTTGACAGCTCACAAAGACACCCCTCCTCCTCGCTCGCCCTTTCATCCGATACATCCAGACAGAGGTCCTACAGTCTGCCTCCAGAGAGGCAGGACGTTGTAGAGAGCTGCCCGCGGTGTAACTGCAGTCAAAGCCAAGCCCAGGAACACCCCATCACCATCCCACCTCCGAGCCCCATGTTCTCCAGGAAGGCCTTCAGACCGGTGGTCCTATCCCATAGTGAGAAAGACGGCGACCTGAGGACAGAGGGTATCACCTCGCTACCGAAAGCAGAACCCACCATGAGCAGGTCAGTCAGTCCAAAACCCTGTAATAGTAAAAATACATCTTACTAAGGCTTTTTAAATGATTTTATTCTGAAAAAGAAGAGACAATTTCACCCGTTTCAATTTTTTTTTTTCTCAATTAAATTTTATTTTTTAGCCCAAAATCACAGAATTTCCGTCTCAATGGGCTTCACAAGAAAAAGAGGAATGTATAAACAAAAATAACTATCAAATACTAACTAAACAAGACTAGCACATTTATGCCCTTAGACTCTCCTTCATGGTGAGGAAAAACTCCTAAAAACCCATCAGTGGGGAAAAAATAAGAAACCTCGTGGGGATCCACATGAAAGAGAGATCCGTCCCCTGGGACGAGCAACCAATGTGTCAAAGATTATTGTTTAAATATTAGCTTAGCTTCGTTTCAGAGGTGGTCCAAGTTTTTAACTAATGTTTCCATAGAAACCAAATTTTTTTTTTCAACTAGTTTATTTTTTAAACATGAAAGCAAAGTTTTTTCAGACAATATTTAGGAATTTTGTTTGTGTTTTTAAGTTTTTTAAAACCCTCTCCATATTTTTAAACCTTCAACATAAATAATACAGGTGGAGTTACCAACAACAGGAGACATAGCAGACAGGAAACAGTATGAATGAGTGTGTTCGAGTACATGCCACACTACTACGGGGAACCATAGTGGTTCTCATCCATGGACCAAATCTGTTTATATTTTAATTAAAGGCGCCATTTTTTTTGTCAAGACTAATTGAATATTTCTTTTAGCATTTTAACCACTGGTCCTTCGTGGATTTGCTCGGTTTAAATCGTCAAAAACATGAAACTAACGTTTGTAACAAAATGTACCGAATACTGTATACGTGTTTAAAAACTCAGTGACGGCTGTGTTTTCAAGTTACGTTATTACAAAAGTTTCTTTTATCTTTGATTCTTTACTGAAAACAAAAACGATATCAAAACACTTTGTTGCTTATTTATCTTTAGAGAAGACGCAAATATTGTTAAAATGTTGGTAATGGTTACTGGGACCAGTGGAAAACAAATGACTCATAAAAACAGACTGAATAACAAAGGTGAAGACAAGTCAATGTCAATAATCAGAAGGTCCAGTGTGAAAAACAAAGGTGCCAAACTGGAACCTCTCGGCTTGCTGGGCTTTGCTTTTATCTAGTTTGTTTATCGCTGACGGAATTATTTTGGCTCCTCAGTTCGGCGGGGACGGACGGGAGCTTCAGGTCCGATCGCAAACCGCACCCCAGACCTGTAGCGGAGTGGGAGAGGAGTCCGTCTCCTAGACACCAGCCTCCCCATGTTTTAGAAAACGGCGGTGTTGAAAAGGTTCACTCGGAAAACTTCTCGAGTCAAAGCGCCTTCGACAAGCAGCAGCAGCCCGTCGTCTTCCAGGTCGAAGACCAGCAAACACTCCCAGAAACAGGAACCGAATCGGAGACGACGCTCAGCCCGAGTCCCGTACACAGTCTGGAGGCCGAGTTGGATGTTCCCATGGAAACCGACATCGACGACTTCCAGGAGGAGGAGCTCCTTACCGAAGAGCTCCCAATCAGCAGCGAGCTCCCTTGCTTCGCCCTGCCGGTCACCGTGCTGGAGACGGATATGGACACTCTGCCGGAGGCGTCAAGCAGCTCGGTAGAAGAGGAGCCAGAAGCAAGCGGGAAAAGACTGAGTTTGGGGGAGCTTTTCCCTCCGAACAACGAGGGGGACGCAGGCATGGAGAGCTGGAGGGAAGCCTTCCAGACAGTAGAGAACAACACGGACAGTCTGGACCGGTAAGGAGTCACATCCTGTTCCTCCTTCGTACACGTTAGTAACCCAATATCTCCTTAGGCGATCTGGCTCCAGCTGCTCCTCCTACTACAGCACCTCCGCAGCCAAGGCTCAGATCCTGTCCCAGATGAAGGACTTCACCGACACCAGAGATCGAGATGAGGATGACGAGCTGGTGTATAAGGTAAGACCATCGACTCCAGAAAGGGGCGGACCCTGTGAGTGGGACTGAGTTATGGCTGCCAATTTTTCAAGAGGACCTGCAGCTACTTCCTATTTGGCGTACTGTATATCGAATTCCTTTCCTTCCAGAATCTAACCCGTGTTTTTTGTCGTGTAGAAGCAGCTGATGGAGAGTCTTCGCAAGAAGCTCGGGGTTCTACGAGAGGCTCAGCGAGGCCTGCAGGAGGACATCAGGGCCAACGCTCAACTCGGAGAAGAGGTGGGTCAAATTATTTCCTCTTGTTTTTACTAATTTATAAGAATTTTTACCCGCGACCCCGCCCTGCAACCCAGACCCGCGACCCGGCCCCGCGACCCGGCCCCGCGACCCGGCCCCGCGACCCGGCCCCGTCCATCTTATTTACTCATTAATAAAAATTTAAATAAGGTGACTCCCCTCTTTTGTCTGATAGGTGGAAAACATGGTGGTGTCCGTGTGTAAGCCCAACGAGGTGGACAAGTTTCGCATGTTCATCGGGGATCTGGACAAGGTGGTCAGCCTGCTCCTTTCACTGTCCGGCAGGCTGCTGAGAGTAGAGACTACCCTCGATACGCTGGACCCCGAGACCGAACATCACGACAGGGTGAGAAAAATGTCCAAAAGAACTCCTCGACAGAGTTCATTATTAAAGCATTTAACCGTTGTATCCATCTGCTTTTATTCAGCTCCCTCTAGTGGAGAAGAAGCGTCAGCTCATGAGGCAGCTGTCTGAAGCTCAGGATCTGAAGGATCACGTAGACCGCAGAGAGCAGGCCGTCAGCCGTGTGTTGGCACGCTGCCTCTCTCCGGAACAACACCGGGACTACAGGTGCTGCTTTTCACCCCCATCGCATTTAAATCATACACGTCCAATAAAATTAACTCCATGTTTGTTTTCTCTTCGTTAGTCATTTTGTGAAGATGAAGGCCGCCTTGCTGGTCGAGCAGAGGCAGCTCGAGGACAAAATCCGCCTGGGAGAGGAGCAGCTTAGAGGGCTCAGAGAGAGCCTGGGACTGGGTTTGGGAATGAGTATAGGAATGTCAATGGGGTACGGACATTACTGACGTAAACGTTAGAAGGAAGAAGTGAGTAGCGATAGGAAGGGGAAGTCTGAGACGTTTGTTTGGGTTAAAGCCATTCGAACCCAGACCTCGTTAACCTGTTGTAAAGACGCAGGATGTTTTTCTTTTAAAAAAACAACACATTTAATACCATTTGCTTCACATTGTGCCTAAAATCTGTACTTTCCGAATGTACCGACACGACGTTTTACTTTGAAGTCTGAACAGTGTCGCCCTCTGCTGCCAAAGACGTGTATTTTTTTTTTTTTTTACGTTAACATTGATTTTATATTTAAATTTCTTGGATCACAAGAAGATTTATTGGTGCTTGTTTTAATCACACTAAAGCCAGCTTCAACAGCTAGACGTGTCATTCCCACTGCAACGCAACGCAGCAACACAAATGGTTTTATCTAACTTTGTATTCTTGTGGAAATCCACTGATTTGTTGTCTCGTTCTGAACGTTCTGTAGATAAAATGTGTTTATAATGAATACAGAGTGTGTATATAGTGGTTTTAAGTTTGGAAATGCCTGGAACTGGTTGTACAAGTTAAAACTAAAGAGGCCTGAAAGAGTCCCAAGTTTACTGTATATGTCGATGATGGTGGATTCATCTAGAGATAATGTTTGGTTTGTCTTAAAGTCGTATGTGAATTTTTTTTGTGCCATTTCTCACTCTTTTAAGTTCGTTTTAAGCTGTTTTAAGATATGTCACAAAGATCTTCTCTTCGACAAGATGCGAAACACTCACAAAAAACATTAAGGAACAAGTTTAAGTTAATTCTCAAGAAAAAAATCTAGAATTTCTTAAAGAACGTCAACTAAAAAAATCTCCTTTAAACACTACAATCGATCCCAATGAAGGAACCAGCTGCACAGCATGTTGTAATAAAGCGTTTTTATTAGTATTATTTTATTTCTTGTTCGTGTTCTCCGACACACCTGCTCAGGCTTCAGGTGTGCGCTTTGTTCTTTTTTTATTTGTTTTTTTTTTTTTGTACTTTAGAAAATGGCAATAAATAAACATTTTCAAAATGTTCTCCAGTTTGTGAAATGTCTTTTATGAGATGTACCTAAAAAAAAAAACAAAAAACAAAACTAAAGTTCCGTATCCGAGAACACGGATACAAGCAGCTGAAATAAGCTTCCTCCGCAAGGTGGCTGGGCTCTCACTCAGAAATTGGGTGAGGAGCTCTGCCATCTGGGTGGAGCTCGGTGACGAGCCACTTCTCCAGGTTGAGAAGAGCCAGATGGGGTGGTTTGGAACTGCACAGCCACTTGGTGGAACAGAGCTGGAAGACTCTGATAACAAAGGATACCATGTTTTAAAAGCACAATATTATGGAAAGTATGGATTGGTCAATAAATGGACTCTATTGTGTTATTCCAAACCACAACTGACGTTAAAAACAAGACATCGTTGAAATGCGCCAATCCTTAATGAGAAACGAACCATAACACAGTTTCAGGTGAATTATGTACAGTATGGTCACCACAAAAGCTTAATTTGGTTTTAGTTTGGGGGGTTTTCGTGTTTTGAACGAATAATGGCTACAATTTAACTTAAAAACACAATATTCATTCCACATTGAATATTTCCTCTAAAATAAATTCATTTGTCTTTAAATCTGATCTACTAAGTGGGTTGGAACGGTTCAAACCCACATTCTCCATGTTGACAAAAAGCAGGAGGAGTAATTTGATGATTACGCCACATCACACCCGAATATTAAACTTAAAATAACTGTACGAACACAGACAGGAAGCAGATCTGAAATACTTTGTAAATCAAGCTAGAAACAAGAACAACGCTAAATTTAGGGGTTCGGGGTCCCTGAAGTTAGTTTTTCTGTTCTTTTTCAAAAGTAGTCGTCTTTAAAATAGTGTTTTAACTGGTTTTTATTTATAATTCCAACAACTTTATGATTTATTTTCTTTACACATTAAAATGAAATGGTATTTTTTAACATATTCTGTAAACTAACGAAGATAAAAATGTTCTTTTTTTGGACGTTTGAGGAGTTCTTTTCATTTCTTGATTTATTCCATTGTTTTACCTGTAAAAACACAACATGAAGAACATCCCATAAATAACAATGATAGTATTCTAAACTAGCTTAATGTCCTCTGGATGTAATTTATGTCCTCAGAGGGTCTTTTCAGTGAATGGGTCTGACATGTTCGACCCTCCCGAGGGAGGAATGTGGTAACGAAGATAAGTAAACATGACTGAGGGTAAACGGAGGTTGACAAATGAACACGAAAAGAGCTGGGAATCATTTAGAAGTCCAGAAGAAGATGGAGAGTTTCATTTAAGAGCTATTTTTGAAGATATATAGTTTGAGGTTTGTCTTATTTAAACTGTTCCTGAGGAGTGGGGGGTTTGGACACATACGGGTGGTGGAGGTGGGGAGCTGAAAAGTCTAAAGATTGAAGGTCACAACAGGGGTTGATGTGAAACGTACGTTTCGGTGGGTGAAGAAATTCTCAAGAAATATACTCAAGGCAAACTTAGTGTTCCGTTCCGTTGTCTTTCGCTTGTCCGGGGCCAGGTCTTGGGGGCATAAGCTTCAGACAGGAAACCTACAATGGAGACCCAAGCAGTCAGACCCTCAGCTGCATGTACTAACTCCTACATCAGCTACCTACGTCAGCAGTCTTACCATCTTAAAAACAGCCAAAATCAGAGGTTTGGTGTCCAGAACAGACATAAAGGGTCTTATACATTCGTTTGTTTCCAGTAGGTTATGATTACTTTAACGGTCCTGTGCTCTAGTCTCTGCACTGGCTTCCTGTGGATCAGAGAACAGACTTTAAAGCTGCTCTGATTGTGTTTAAGTCCGAAATGTTAGTGTCTTATGAACCATCTAGAACTCTGAGGACCTCTGAGACCGGCCTCCTACAGGTGTCTAGAATCAGGACTGAACTTCTTTTTTCGGCATTTCCCTTCAGGGGTCGCCATTCAACTCAGTTTCTTACATCTAACCTGTCTCCTGCATCCCCTTTGGTCACGCCAACTATCTTCATGTCTTCCTTCACCTCTTCTTTGGCCTTCCTCTAGGCCTCTTTCCTGATGGTTCCAAATCCAGCATCTCTGTCTGGTCTCTCTGACTTTATCTCCAAAACCTCTAACATGTGCTGTTCCTCTGATATACTCATTTCTAATCCTGTCCATCCTGGTCACTCCCAGAGAGATCCTCAGCATCTTCATCTCTGCTACCTCCATCTCTGTTTCCTGTCTTTTCCTCAGTGCCACTGTCTCTAGACCAAACAGCATGGCTGAAAACTTGTATCACACGTCACACCTGATACTTTCTCCACCCGTTCCAGCCTGCCTGCACACGCTTCTTCACCTCTTTTCCACACTCTTCATTGCTCTGGACTTTTGATCCTAAATATTGAGAACAAACTTCCAGAGGCTGTGAGACAGGCCTCTAATGTGACCATGTTTAAGTCTAGAATGAAAACAATTCTGTCCATTTGATTGAAAATTAATCACTCTTTTTTTAATTCTATTTTTTTGTGATTTAAATCAATTTTTCTGTCTCGTAAAACACTTTAAATTCCCTTGTATATGACTTGTGCTACAAATAAACTTCCGTTGCCTGCTTAGAACTTTAAATTTCTCAAAATATAAGCATGTTTCTACTAACAAGTTTTTAGAACAGTCGTTGTTTTTTTTTTTTTTTTTTTGGCGCCCTTTCATCTCAATTTTGATACCAGATATTGTTTTAAATTTATGTAGTTGCTGTACTAACAGTGGCCACAAGGAGGTGCTAAAGGACCATTTATAATTACCAGAACAAATTAGAGAAAAAAATTTAAAATTTAATTTTAGTGACGAGAATGCTGGGTTTTTTTTTTTTTTTTTTTAAATAATAATAATAATAATAAAAAAATCTAAAACACGTCTGTTGCCAATCTTTTTTTTTCTAAAAAAAAAAAAAAAAAAAAAAGATCAAACAAATAGTAACTGTATGAGGATCTGGAAACATCTTTTTTATATTAAAATAATTTATTTCGACAAAAGAAATAATTAAAAAAATATATTATAATGAAAATGTTTTAAAATAATTAATTGTTTTTAAATTGATAAAATGTGATCAAGTGATCAGATTAGATTTTTTTTTTTACTATGGATTAAATAAAAAAGTATCATTTTAAAGTTTTATTGAAGTTAAATGACTCATTTGCACACTTTTTTCATGAGAAAAAGTCGATTACCGATCAATCGATCTGCTCCACTGACCCAATTGGGTAATCAGTCGCTCTTCAATTTATTATTTGGACTTTGTTTTCTGTGGAATTGTCACGTTACCTTTTATCACGTACGTAAACCGGAAATATACCACCACAATAAAACGAGCAGACACAAACAATTGGTGTTAAAAAGTAAAATAATATTTTTAATTAATTAAATTGCTATAAAGTAATTTGGAGTTGCTTTTTAAACTAAAATTGAAACACTTTAACAAGGTTTAAACTAATTTACATTATTTTATCAACAAACTAACCGGAAGTAGTAGAATTACCACTAGCTAACTTGACGCTAAAACTCTGCGACTATCGCTGCGGAGAAAAAAAAATGCGAAAAATGTTGAAAAATCTTGTTATTTCCTTTTGATCTAAACAAAAATATTTTATATTCGATCCAGATTTCCTCTGATCGCGTAGTTTAGTGTAGATCAGCGTGGGTTAGCGTTTTAATGACGCAGTAATGTTGAAGTTTTCTGCTGTTTACATGATTTAATCCTCCTGAAAAACAAATCGGAGTCACAAGACTTGTCTGATCGGTCTTTACGACGTCCTGAAGGTAACGAAAAAAAACTCGATCGGTACATTTTAGCACATAAAAATACTTAAAAATCTGATTTAAAGCTATTTTATTTTGAAAAATAGTGATTTAATCCCCAGAAGTGTGATTTTTTTTTTAAATTCAAGTGATCTGACCAGTTTTAGGATGTGGGAGGTCGGACTGTTCCTCTTTTCAAACTGACTCAGACATTTCATCTCAGTCATGTCTAAGTTTTGGACTCATTTAAACTTGAAACCCTCCCTCATTAACACCAGGGGTAATTAAATTATTAATGTTTAATCTTCTGATTTAAATAAAATCATGTTTTTTTTTTTATTTCCACAGTATTTGGTGACATGGAGAACTCTGGCTTCTGCTCAGGGAGTTATGATGGTCTTCATCATCCCAGTGAGGATGATGATGATGAGATGGTGGACATAGCTGGAGCTACTTTGGATTTTTCTTCAACAGATGACGTCCCTCCTTTAAACTCAGGTGACCGAAAATCAAATATTTTTACTTGAAATACGTGTTTTTTTTGAGAAATGATCTCTTTGAAAGCTTTGGGTGAACAGTCCGACCTCCTAGCAAGAAGAAAACGATTCTCGCCCCTCACTTGTTCCTTAACTGTTCGTCCTATCGTCTACCCGACTCTACGCCACAGAGCAGGCATGGGCAAACTACGGTCAGCGGGCCACATGCGGCCCGTTCCATTCCATCATCTTCCGCTTGTTCCGGGGTCGGGTCGCCAGGGCAACAGCCTCAAACGGGTAACCCAGGCCTCTCTCTCTCCCCGCCTGCATCCTCCAGCTCACCCGGAAGGAGTCAGACCCGCAAGTCGCTCCCTGGCCAGCTGTGAGACATAGTCTCTCCAGCGGGTACGGGGTCTGCCCCTTGGTCTACTCCCAGTGGGACGTGCCCGAAACACCTCACCCGCGAGGCGCTCGGGTGGCATCTTGACTAAATGTCCGAACCTCCCCATCTGGCTCCCCTCGACCTGGAGGAGGAGCGGCTCGACACCGAGCTCCTCCCGGATGGCAGAGCTCCTCACCCGATCTCTGAGTGAGAGCACAGCCACCCTGCGGAGGAAGCTCATTTCGGCCGCTTGTATCCGTGATCTCATTCTTTCGGTCACCACCCACAGCTGGTGACCATAGGTGAGGGTTGGAACGTAGATCGACTTGTAAATCGAGAGCTTTGCTTTTGGGCTCAGCTCTCTCTTTACCACGACGGACCGATGCAGCGTTCTAGTTATTGCTGATGCCGCACCGATCCGCCTGTCGATCTCCCCCTCCATTCCTCCCCCACTCATGAACAAGACCCCGAGATACTTAAACTCCTCCACTTGGGGCAGGACCCTGTCCCTGCATTCCACCCTTTTCCGGGCGAGGACCATGGTCTCGGATTTGGAGGCACTAATTCCCATCCCGGCCGCTTCACACTCGGCAGCAAATCGATCTAGTGAGAGCTGGAGATCATGCGGCCAGTTAAATGTTTTAATCCGGCCCGCTGAAGTTAAAAAAAATTAATTAAATAAACCTTGTCAATGTTTTATTTTCCTGCAATTCTGATGTTTCCTCACTAGATGGCGCACTTTAGATTTATTGGCTTTGTTGAGAAAACAACAACAACACTGCTCCCATTAAAATGTGTGTCTCTGTGATGCGCACGCTGTTAAAATAAACAGTGTGCACAGATATGGAAAGCCATCAAGGCCAATACACGCACGTAAACGTTTGCTAGCTAAAACCTAGCACCGCTAAATGCATGTTTGTAAGTGCTATCGCACTAGATTTCAGACCTAGCGCCACTAGATTTGAAATTTAACGCTCTTGATGTAACATTTAGCGCTTGTTTAAAATCTAGCACGCCATTTTATCGGTCTAATCTAGCGGGTACCAAAGCATGTCATCTGTCTGATCCTGTCCCGACCCTCTGGTCAAATGGTAGAACCCAATGTGCCGAACCAAACCAAAAACTTTGCCCACCCCGCCATGGAGCTAATATTCCCTGCGTCTCTAAAGACAATTGAGTCTACACCTGGATACTTATCTGTTGTCTCAGCGTCGGGTATGGATGAATAAGCCGATGCAGGAGCTGCAGCTCCTACCGCACTTGCTACAAATGTGATAAGTGGTATGAGTCATGGGGGAGCAGTGGCAGACTGAGTTCTTTGCTGTTTCCAGGTATTTGTGGCCTTAAGCTGGATCTCTTTAATCTCCTCGATCTGCTTGACACTGATTCCGACAGTTGCACGCCACCTATAGCGGTCAGAGGTCACTAAAGTCGTGATTTGCTGCGTTGATGTTACACAACTTGAGATTCCTCTTTGTAGGCATCTTTGTACTGCCAAGGAGGTCGTCCAGTTGGCCGAATTCGGTTGGCGAGCTCCTTGTAGAGGATATCATGGGGATACATACTCCCTGACAATGAGAGCGCCACTGCCAACTAGTGTAGTGGATGTGCAATTACACTTTATTCTATTAGCGCAAAAAAAAAGCATGTTTCTTCAGGGTCACATGAAACTCCCATGATACCCCGCCATTGGATAAGCACTGCTCTGAACAGGCTTCAAATTTGTCTTCTGGACAAGTTATTTAATCAAGACATTTTGACTTTCATCCGGAAACCATTTTCAATCGGAAATTTTCGGATAGAAGTCGAAACGTCTTGATCATCAAATAACCTGTCCAGTAGAGAACTTTGAAAACTTTTCCCTGACAAATGAAGGATTTGAAGGGCTCTACCCAAATGTTCCTTTCTGGTCGGGGGCCGGATGTTACACATGTAATGTCATGGAACAGTTTGTGTATTCCGAAAATTCGGAATGTGAGCCACCTAGTGGCCACTTTTGGTAAGCAGAACTGGCGCAGCGGGATGAGCGTAAAGATAAACAATTCCCGTCAGCAACTACGTCTTTCCATTGAATATGTTTTCTTAAATTTCTCAATCTCGTGAATCATTGTCAACATAGACGGTATGATGGCTGACCTTTTATCGGGAATCGAACTACAAACATAGCCCCGCTGGATGGTTTTGTTTCGCGTTATGTCGTCATCTTTGTTTGCTGACTGGCCGGATGTTTACTGATTGTTGCACCCATTTATCTGCCGATCACCTGGCCTCACTCACGCAAACGTTTCAAATTTGTTCAATGTTTTCTAAAAAAAGATACTTGCTGATCTTTAAATAGATACTCGTTTACCGGTGCTAAGTTGTGTTTACTTCCACTCCTTCGGATTTTTCTGTTCTTACTGTAAAACAGAATAAAAGTTTCTGTTTTTTATCTTCAAATGCCAGGAATGTTTTTAGGTACTTTGTTTCTTTTATTTAGTCATTTTTCGGTAATGGTTTTGTTTTGAATGATTTTTTTTTTTAATAGCTACATACCGTCCGATGTTTCGCAATTTCTTTTTACAATGTGATTTTACTGTAATTGGCTAATAAATCTTTATTGTTTACAAAGTCATCATTCCGAGACATTTTAGAAATAATTATTTGAGACATTTAATAAACAAATGACTAATTAAAACACCAGATTGTATCAAATTTTGTCCCCAAACAATCCAAACATTTCACTTTCAAAAAACTTCAAAAGTTACTTTCTGAAACAAAGACTTATACAAATAAATCCATAAATGTCTAATTCGGTGACGTTAAAAGTATCACAAACTCAATTTAAAAAGTTTTTGTTTGGAAAGAAAATCTTATTAGACAAATTGGTAACTTTTTAACTTATGTTTTGCTTTTTTTTGTGTTTATGAGAAAATGTTCTGTTTCTGGTTTATACTTTATTAGGTTTAAAGTGGATAATCTTATGTTCGTGACTCGGATAACATTGCTTCCAGTTGTGTAGATAGCTTTTAAACTGTGTTTAGAAAGAGGCAGTGGTGGAACGTAACAAAGTAAATGTACTTCGTTACTGTACTTAAGTAAAAAAAATTGTGTATCTGTACTTTACTTAAGTAAAATTTCAGACCGGTACTTTTACTTTTACTTCACTACATTTTTAGAGCAAATATCTGAACCTTTATTTCGCTACTTTTTAAAAGTGTGTTTTACATTTTTTGTTACATTTTTGTTCAGAAATTTGAAAAATACACAGGTTTTTTAGCGCATCTTGAAGCCGCATCGCCAAAATCAAAAGAAGCAGTTGATCGGGAGAAGAAGTAATGAATCGAGAAACATTATTCATTCAGTTCCAAAAACCTAACATCAAATCTAGTACAAATTAAAAAGAGTCAGAAGATCGTTGTTCGTTGTGTTTACTTCTAAATATAAAGTTGAGCCATCATTACAATGACAGGGGCGGATTTAGAATTTTCCAAAGGGGGGTGGGGCTTTGACAAAGCCAATATATAGTGACTGGGGTCCTCCCCCCCAAAACATTTTAAAAAATAAGTGTCATTTTTCTCCATTTTGGCGGCCCATTCACTGGCTCTTCTAGAGGATAGCTTGACTTGTCCCCTTTCCTTTTATTTTATTTATTTATTTTTTTTTTTTGTGGACCAAAAGAGGCGGGAGAGGGGGGTCACACCCCTGCAGAGTATTTATCCTGGTTACCATGGTAACACCCTATAGCACAACAAATAACATTTGAATTATGATAGAATACTTTTACTTTTTACTTAAAAAGTACAATTTACACCAACTACTTACAGAATTTTTTAATTGATACTTTTACTTTTACTTAAGTAATTTTTTTGCCTAATTATCTGTACTTTTACTTAAGTACAAAAAGTGAGTACTTCATCCACTGCTGAAAATTAAAACGTATCCACCCAAAATATTTTGAGTTATCTTGTTCAAAGGTGATCAAAATGGCCGTCTAAACATTGTTTAAAAACTTATATGTAATCTTTCTCTAAAAGCAGTGTTTATGGAATAATCTTTTTATCCGTCGGTTAACCGATGATACCACCACCAGATATTATTTTTTTAATTTCCTTTCAGTTATTTATATACATTTTTTATTACATCAACGTTTAAAGTAAAAGTCCAAGGAAATATTTTAGAAAGCAAATACTTCTTGTCTGGAACAGTTTCACTTTAATCAAAAGATGATCAAATTTTATTCTTATTGAAACAATTCCGTTCCGTTCCGTCATCTTCCGCTTGTTCCGGGGTCAGGTCGCGGGTGCAACAGCCTCAAACGGGCAGCCCAGGCCTCTCTCTCCCTGGCTGCATCCTCCAGCTCACCCGGAAGGATCCCAAGTCGTTCCCCGGCCAGCTGTGAGACGTAGTCTCTCCAGCGGGTCTGGGGTCTGCCTCTTGGTCTCATCCCAGTGGGACGTGCCCAAAACACCTCGCCCGCGAGGCGCTCGGGGGGCATCCTGACCAGATGCCCGAACCACCCCATCTGGCTCCTCTCGACCTGGAGGAGGAGCGGCTCGACACCGAGCTCCTCCCGGATGGCAGAGCTCCTCACCCGATCTCTGAGTGAGAGCCCAGCCACCCTGCGGAGGAAGCTCATTTCGGCCGCTTGTATCCGCGATCTCATTCTTTCGGTCACCACCCACAGCTGGTGACCATAGGTAAGTGTTGGAACGTAGATCAACTTGTAAATCGAGAGCTTTGCTTTTCGGCTCAGCTCTCTCTCTACTGTGACGGACCGATGCAGCGTCCTAGTTATTGCTGATGCTGCACTGATCCATTATTGAAACAATGTCCGTATAAAAAAATTGTAGAATTCAATGCTTTAGAATTGATGTAAAAATGTTCGTTCTGATAAAAATGTGTCTAATATTGTAACTTTTTGGCGTTAAATCCACCTTTACGTCAAAATGTAGGAGCAAACCTCAATAACTATCAAATTTATTGTTGTTTTTTGTGCATAAATTTAGGAATTTCTTGTATTTACACAAGGTAAAACTTTTCAAAATTAGATTAACCTTTTTTTCAGAGATTTTCACAATTGAATCGAAATGTAGTCTCATTTTGACCAAATGAATGTATCTTTTTTACCAGATTTTTTTCTGGTAACTCAAACAGCTACATGTATGAATCATCTACCTGGCAACTGGTGAAGTCAGTTAGGATGGTGGTTAGAGAGAGGAAGTGAAAAGATTTGTTTTTCTCTTTGTAGTTTTGTCTTCTTACCGACATAGTTCAAGAAACTGAAAGTATTGTGACGTTGTCAATTGGGGGCCGTGTTTCCAGTGACTTTTAGAAAAAATACTACCGATTGAAATGAGATGTTGGAAGCTGGAGAGGTGGAGGAATGAAGATTAGTCAGAGTAAAACATAGTACGTGTGTGAATGAGAGGGATCCAAATGGAAAAGTGAGGTTACAGGGAGAAGAAATAAAGAAGGTGGAAGATTTTAAGTATCTAGGATCAACAGTCCAGAGCAATGGAGAGTGTGGAAAAGAGGTGAAGAAGCGTGTGCAGGCAGGCTGGAACGGGTGGAGAAAAGTATCAAGTGTGATGTGTGATAGAAGAGTTTCAGCTAAAATGAAAGGGAAAGTGTACAAAACCGTGGTGAGACCCGCCATGCTGTTTAGTCTAGAGACAGTGGCATTGAGGAAAAGACAGGAAGCAGAGATGGAGGTAGCAGAGATGAAGATGCTGAGGATCTCTCTGGGAGTGACCAGGATGGACAGGATTAGAGGAACAGCACATGTTAGAGGTTTTGGGGATAAAGTCCAAGAGGCCAGACTGAGATGGTTTGGACATGTGCAGAGAAGAGAGACTGAGTACATCAGCAGAAGAATGCTGGATTTGGAACCACCGGGAAAGAGGACTAGAGGAAGACCAAAGAGGAGGTTCATGGATACAGTGAAGGAAGACATGAAGATAGTTGGTGTGACCAAAGAGGATGCAGCAGATAGGGTTAGATGGAAGAAACTGACTTGCTGTGGCGACCCCTAAAGAAGAGTTTTAAGTCCAAAGATGTCATGTCGTACAGGGTGATTGCAAACACATAGTATTGAGATTTTAGGTTATTAAGGCCAAGCAACTTGTCCAAGCTGGAATTGTATTCAACCTTTTTTTAGCTCGTATTTGGACTCAATTCTACGCGAGACCATTAAGTTTGAAAAAGGAATAGTTTACACAACCGCAGTGGTGGATGAAGTACTCACTTTTTGTACTTAAGTAAAAGTACAGATAATTAGGCAAAAAAATCTACTTAAGTAAAAGTACAAAAGTAGTTGGTGTAAATTGTACTTTTTAAGTAAAAAGTAAAAGTATTCGATCATAATTCAAATGTTATTTTTTGTGCTATAGGGTGTCACCATGGTAACCAGGATAAATACTCTACAGGGGTGTGAGCCCCCCTCTCCCGCCTCTTTTGGTCTACAAAAAAAAAAAATAAAAATAAAAGGAAAGGGGACAAGTCAAGCTATCCCCTAGAAGGGCCAGTGAATGGGCACCAAAATGGAGGAAAATGACACTTATTTTTTAAAATGTTTTTGGGGGGAGGCCCCAAGTCACTATATATTGGCTTTATCAAAGCCCCGCCCCCCTTGGAAAATTCTAGATCCGCCCCTGCTCTGTGTAATGATGGTTCAACTTTTTATTTAGAAGTAAACACAACGAACAACGATCTTCTGACTCTTTTTAATTTGTACTAGATTTGATGTTAGGTTTTTGGCGCTGAATGAATGCGGAAAATGTTTCTCGATTCATTACTTCTTCTCCCGATCAACTGCTTCTTTTGATTTTGGCGATGCGGCTTCAAGATGCGCTAAAAAAACTGTGTATTTTTCAAATTCCTGAACAAAAATGTAACAAAAAATGTAAAACACACTTTTAAAAAGTAGCGAAGTAAAAGTACAGATATTTACTCAAAAAATGTAGTGAAGTAAAAGTACAGGTCTTAAGTTTTACTTAAGTAAAGTACAGATACACAATTTTTTTACTTAAGTACAGTAACGAAGTACATTTACTTCGTTACGTTCCACCACTGCACAACCGGCAAATTATAACAATATCTGTGAAAGTGGAACACAAAAAAGACCATATACAAATATAGGATGTATGCCAGATATGTGAAACCTTGTAAGTCTTCGGTGTAACACATGCGGTTAGGTGTCTGGTACTTTGAACCCCCTTTTTTTTTCTCCAGTTAACTAGAGTCTCAATGTACCTTAAAGATAACACCATTAAAATTGATACTGTCCAAAGGAGGCCAAAATTTTTGTGTTCTATTGTGTCGTTGTTTGTTTGAGGACTAAGAAAAATTTTGCATGGTATAAGTCAGTGGGAACGGTAACATGCCCGGTATGGAGGAAAACTGGCTTTGAGCTTTTGCTGGCGTAGCTGGTTTATCTCTGTGACCTGCCCCTTCGGGACTCATTAACCCTGAATGTTTAGAGTCAAAGTTTCCTCAGGGAGGAGGGACAACAGGGTCAAATACTGCCCAGGGAGTTTGTTGAAATTTCGTCATCCAACAACCAAGAGAAATTTGCTGCCTCAAAAAACGCCTAAAAATAAGATTTCTGATTTCATTCATACACAAAACCCAATTTCTCATTTAAAAAAACTTTTTTTTTCCGCTCTACTTCTTCTTTAAAAAAAGTTACCAATTTCATTTTCGGAACCGACCATCTTTAACAAAGTCACGGGGGGTGCCGGAGGCCATTCTGGTTTATTCAAGACGAGAAGCAAGGTACACCCAAACAGGTCGCCATTCTTTCACAGGGCCACACACATTCATTCCTAGGGGCAATTTCATAGTGGCCAATCAATGTAACTTGCATGTTTTTGGAGGGTGTGAGGAAACCAAAAAGCTGGAGTGGTGGAGGTTTGCACTAGAAAGAAGAGGAAGGAAGATTAGTCAGAGTAAAACAGAGTACATGTGTGTGAATGAGAGGGATCCAAATGGAAAAGTGAGGTAACAGGGAGAAGAGATAAAGAAGGTGGAAGATTTTAAGTACTTAGGATCAACAGTCCAGAACAATGGAGAGTGTGGAAAAGAGGTGAAGAAACGTGTGCAGGCAGGCTGGAACAGGTGGAGAAAAGTATCAGGTGTGATGTGTGAGAGAAGAGTTTCAGCCAAAATGAAAGGGAAAGTGTACAAAACCGTGGAGAGACCGGCCATGCTGTTTGGTCTAGAGACAGTAGCACTGAAGAAAAGACAGGAAACAGAGATGTTTGTAGCAGAGATGAAGATGCTGAGGATCTCTCTGGGAGTGACCAGGATGGACAGGATCAGAGGAACAGCACATGTTAGAGGTTTTGGAGTTAAAGTCCAAGAGGCCAGACTGAGATGGGTTGGACATGTGCAGAGGAGAGAGAGAGAGGTGGAAAGATTTTAAGTACTTAAGATCAACAGTCCAGAGCAATGGAGCGTGTGGAAAAGAGGTGAAGAAGCATGTGCAGGCAGAAGAGAAGAGGGAGGAAATCATAGTACCCGGAGAAAACCCATACATACATGGTGATAGCATGCAAACTCCTCACAGAATGACATTGTTTCAAGCCTGGTCCCACCCAAGACTCTAACCCCCGTACTTCTTGCTGTGATGTCACTATGCTAACCACTTTGCCACCGTGCCGCCCCAAAATACAAATGATACATTAAAAAGTTCAGAACAAGTTTTACTTTATTTTTTTTAACTTTTGGTTTAGTGTGCACTCTGACAATAAAAAAGTACAGGAGTCCTCAGCATGCTAGCGCATTGCCTCAGTATGCTAGCACGCCTCGGTGCTCTCATTTATTTTCCGCTCGGGGAATAAACTCCTCCAGGTCGAGAGGAGCCAGATGGGGTGGTTCGGGCATCTGGTCAGGATGCCCCCGAACGCCTCGCAGGCAAGGTGTTTCGGGTACATCCCACCGGGAGGAGACCAAGGGGCAGACCACGGACCCGCTGGCGAGACTAAGTCTCACGGCTGGCCGGGGAACAACTTGGGATCCTTCCGGGTGAGCTGGAGGATGCAGCCGGGGAGAGAGAGGCCTGGGCTACCCGTTTGAGGCTGTTGCCCCCGCGACAGCCTCAAAGATGACTGAACGGAATAAACTTTGCCTGAGTTTAATTAGACAAGAAAAAGAGGACAAATAAACATACGGCCTGTAGTTTCTGCTTTGGCTTTTTGTCGAGGACAGCCGGAAAGTTGAGCAACATTCCCACCAACGAAAGTTCTACCTATCAAAACAACTCAAAGAAAAATGGCGTCACTATCAAAGTTCCTCTGACCGAGTAAACATTAGTAAAGCTCATCAATTCGACACAGTGACAAAAAACGTCATGAAAATCTATGTGATGTTATTCTATGTTGTCTGAACCTCAAAGCGGGTACATAAAATACTAGTTTCCATGGTGACCAGAACTTAAGAGCTCACAGTTTACACTTTAACTTGAAACGTTGTGTTTGCGTAGTTCCTCCTTTCAACTTCTTGTCCTTTTTTTTTTTTTAAATGTCCGTAGATGGTTTCGTAACAGTTCTCTGTGGTTTTATGACTCACAAAGTTTTACTGTTAAGAACGAAGGATGCATGTTTGTTGATATGTGAAGTGCTGTGTTCCACAGAAAAAGGGGACAGTGCTGATCTCAGCACGTTGCCCCCTGCCTGGAAATAATGTTTCCCAGCAGACTTCATGTACGATTTGACCCATATTCTGGGAATAAAAACCAATTGATCATGGACTTTTGCTTTGGATATTTTTAGGTAGCGATGGGATTCTTGTGGTCGTCTTTGGTGCATTGTGTTGCACTCTAGTTTTATGAGGAGGGTCCATAAACTATAGGCCTCATTCCTAAAGTAGGTCTGTGGTCCCTTTCTTAGGAATTTCAATTATCCTCATGTGTTGTGTTTATTTGTCTTGGATAAGATTATTTATGTTATAGCAGTGGCAAATTGCACTTTTTGTAGACCAGGCTTTGTTTTTTTTTTTCCTTTCAGTGAAACAATGGGAGGATGTCGCTTTAAATTCAACTTGTTAATAGAAACAGCGAGATTTAATAATTCAACAAAAAAAGTAGGGAATTTACGAGATCCACATTCTTTAACGCTGCACATTCTTTTGTGGCGCAGTGGTTAGTACAGTGGCCTCATAGCAAGAAGCTCAGGGTTCGAGTCCCAGAATGGGGGCGACTCTTGAAACACTGGCCTTTCTGTGTGGAGTTTACATGTTCTTCTTGTGTATGCTTGAGTTTTCTTCGGGTTCTCATGTTCGGTTGATTAGTCGTTAGAAAAATTTCCCTTGGGATGAGTGAGTTTGTGTGGATGGTTGTGTGTGCGCGTGTGTGTCGACCCGCAATAGACTTGTGACCTGTTCGGGGTGTATCCTGCCTCTCGCCTGAAATCAGCCAGAATAGGCTCCGGGACAAGCGGTTCAGAAGATGAAACAAAACTAATCTTTGTTTGGTTACAAGCTCTACCTTTTGCTAATTTGCGCGTAAAAATACAATGTTTGGGCGTGCTATAGTAATGTAGCTGTTTAAACCGTAGCAGCACAAGTGTCACTAGCATCCGAAAAATGAACTTTTAGAAAGAATATTTTTACCTGTAAATTGAAATGAATCATTTTAATAGTCTTTGGACTGGGAGAAACTGGTTTTGATTCCCACTGGGCCCATGCGTAAGTGTCCCTGGAGAAGACAGCTAACCTCCTGTTTCTCCCACCATTGGCGCCGTTATGGCTGCCTGCTGTGGTGCAATGCAGTAAAAAAAACGCTATGAGGGATGAATATGGTATGATAAAATAAAATAAATAATCGATTTATCACAACGCAACCCTAAAATCTATCACTTTTAAACCTACATTAGTACCTTCTCTGCCATCCGGGAGAGAAGCTAGGTGTCGAGCCACTCCTTCTCAAAGTCAAGAGGAGCCAGATGGGGTGGGGTGCATCTGGTCGGGATGCCGCCCGAGCGCCTCGCTGGTGAGGTGTTTCGGGCACGTCCCACCGGGAGGAGACCAAGAGGCAGACCCCGGACCCGCTGGAGAGACTATGTCTCACAGCTGGCTAGGGAACGACTTGGGATCCTTCTGGGTGAGCTGGAGAATGCAGCTGGGGTGAGAGAAGCCTGGGCTTCCCGTCTGACCCGGTCCCAGATAAGCAAAAGATGAGGAACGGAACTTTCGTACTTTAGACATACCACAAAAGTAGTCCTAAAAGAGATGTAGAAAGTGTTTCCTTTTGCCTTTTTTTAAAAATATATATACTTCTAAGTCTTAAGGCCATAACGCTCTGATATTGTTTGCCAAAAATCGAGGGGATTGAAGGTCCAACTGTGAATAGTTCAACTTTCCAGCACTGTGTGGAATTCCAGTGTGGTACAGCTCTATTTACTTTTAAAACACCACACTGTATCTCTGGAAAGTTAAATTCTCCTGAGCGGTATTTCGATAAGAGTCCTCCCGAGGTCAGCGTTAGGTTAGTTTATCTATCTTTTCAGATAGAGATTCATTTTTTTAAAAAAAAAAACAAGCTTCTTTCAAGGACACACTTGTTATTTATTATTTTTAACTCGCGCCTATTTTTTTTTGTTAAATGACTTTAATTCCTGGAAAACTTCACGTAGAAATTGAAGTGAACCTTTTAAGTTGTTCTGTGTACAACACGTGCATTCTTCCCGACGGCTATGCAGGTCCTACGGAATCCAAATGCCCAGAAACCTTCCAAACATACTTTGTCGATTTTTTTTACGCTGTAACCCAACTTGACCTATCAGCTGCGACATAAAAACACAACTCAGCAAATCTACAAACATTTCCCAGTAAGATTGGCCAATAATTACTCACTCACAAAAACTGGTTGGAGTCCACTTCCTGAAGGAGCTCAGAGGAGGGAAATCCAGTCGGAGTAGTTTGCGTTAAAATGGGCTGGGAGTTCTGGACCAGGCAGGTGGATCAAGAAGAACTAGTTGAGAATGGTGAGTTTAGGTCGTAAACATCTCTTTTTTTTTTTTTTTTTTTAAATCAAAGATGTTGTTTTTGCGTGGATTTGGTTTAGTTTAATCATTACGATAATTTACAGCCCGTCTTTGACAAGCATGTGATTGCTAGAGCTGTGATTGCCAAAAACACTCACCTCTAAATTAAATGGACTCTTTACTTTACATTTGCTTTTTTTTACAGTTTTGTTTGTAATTTACACTTTTTTAGCTTCTTCTGATTGGTTAGTTGTGTGTTTGTAAAAATCTCAATAGATGAAAGTGTTTTGTTGTCTTTTTTAAAAGACTACATCAAAGCTGTTTACAATAACAAACCGGGGTTAAAGGACAGCTGTATCAACTTCAACAGATATGTGACCCTAATAAAAAGGACATAAAAGAAGGTTCTTATTTACAACAGGGATTTTAAAATGGTGATCAAGCAGCTTGTTTGGATAAAGATTGAGTTTTAAGCCTCTTTTTTTTCTTATTTCCACACTTTTCCATGTTCTTTTTTTCTGACCTTAGCTGAACTTTTTATGGAGATTCTTTCTATTTTTTATATAAATTTCCTCCCGGTTAAAGTTTTTTTTTTTGTTCCGTTCCGTCATCTTCCGCTTGTTCCAAGGTCGGGTCGTGGGGGCGGGTCGCGGGGGCGGGTCGCAGGGGCAACAGCCTCAAGCGGGCAGCCCAGGCTTCTCTCTCCCCGGCTGCATCCTCTAGCTCACCTGGAAGGATCCCAAGTCTTTCCCCGGCCAGCTGTGAGACATAGTCTCTCCAGCGGGTCCGGGGTCTGCCTCTTGGTCTCCTCCCGGTGGGACGTGCCCGAAACACCTCGCCCGCGAGGCGCTCGGGGGGCATTCTGACCAGATGCCCGAACCACCCCATCTGGCTCCTCTCGACCTGGAGGAGGAGCAGCTCGACACCGAGCTCCTCCCGGATGGCAGAGCTCCTCACCCGATCTCTGAGTGAGAGCCCAGCCACCCTGCGGAGGAAGCTCATTTCGGCCGCTTGTACCCGCAATCTCATTTCTTCGGTCACCACCCACAGCTGGTGACCATAGGTGAGGGTTGGAACGTAGATCGACTTGTAAATCGAGAGCTTTGCTTTTCGGCTCAGCTCTCTCTTTACCACGACAGACCGATGCAGCGTCCTAGTTTTTTTTAAATAAAAAATATTGGCAATCACGTTTTTTTTTTATAGCATCAAACTATGTTTTAATTTTCTATTCAATTTAATGTTAATACAATCTGTTTATTAGCAGATTGTAACAGATTAAGAGAGTGTGGAAAAGAGGTGAAGAAGCATGTGCAGGCAGAATGGAACGGATAGAGAAAAGTATCAAGTGTGATGTGTGATAGAAGAGTTTCAGCTAAAATGAAAGGGAAAGTGTACAAAACACAGTGGCACTAAGGAAAAGACAGGAAACAGAGATTGAGGTAGCAGAGATGAAGATGCTGAGGATCTCTCTTGGAATGACCAGGATGGACAGGATTAGAAATGAGTACATCAGGGGAACAGCACATGTTAGAGGTTTTGGAGATAAAGTCAGAGAGGCCACTGAGATGGTTTGGACATGTGCAGAGGAGAGAGAGTACATAGGAAGAAGGACGCTGGATTTGGAACCACCAGGAAAGAGGTCTAGAGGAAGACCAAAGAGGAGGTTCATGAACGCAGTGAAGGAAGACATGATGATAGTTGGTGTGACCAAAGAGGATAGCCAGGAAACCCAGACTTTTCTCACCCCGGCTGCATCCTCCAGCTCACCCTGGAGGATTCCGAAGTGTTCCCCGAGTCCGGGGTCTCGTGGGACATACCTGAAACACAGATGCCGAAACCACCCCATCTGGCTTCTTTCGACCTTTGGGAGCAATGGCTCTACTCCGAGCTCCTCCTGGATGGCAGAGCTCCTCTCTATCTCTGAGTGAGAGCCCAGCCACCCCGCAGAGAAAGCTCATTTTGCCTAATTGTATTCGTGATCTCGTACTTTTGATCACCACCCACAACTGGTGACCACAGGTGAGGGTAGGAACTAAAATCGACTGGTAAATCAAGAGCTTAGCGTTACGGCTCAGCTCTTTCTTTACGAATATACGGAGCCATATTGGGTGACCCCTTAACGCCAAGTGGTTCTTGTATCATTTTTTTCTAGGGAAATGGTTCTTTTGGATGTACAGTATATTTTAAATGTTCATATAAATTGTTAATATTTCAAATGCATTCATTCTGAACTCCTCTATCACACATACAGCACACCTCACCACTGCCTTATCGTCCTCATGTTTTGCGCTCAAACATAATTCTCTGCCACTCGACTGAAAACTAACTTTGGCTTTTAGTTCGGAAGTCTTTATATAATTTAATCTCCTTTTATTTATTTTTTTTAAATATTAGATACTTTAATGTAATTAAACTTCGCGTCTAGTCGCGTGATTGGCTCCTAAAATGGTCTCAGTTAAATTCAATGAGCCAAACATGATGGTTTACTTAAAGATCTATATTTTTTTCTTTTGAGGTGTCGGATCTTGTGTTACGTCCCTCTCCACCCATCGGTTTGATACATTTAATTCCTGTTTATATGAGACGTCCTTGGAGATAATCTCATTCCTGGATGTGTCTTATGTAATTGGCTTTGTTCCAGTCAGCTGACTTCACCCACTGCCACGTGTTGCATGACCAGGTTTTACGGTAGTTCAAGTGACTCAACAGGGAAATAAACCAGTTCTACCTGTTTCGATGGGGAACTTTCTCTCTAACGAGCACCTTAAAACCAACAGAATATGTTTTTAACTCTTTAGGACTGTCATTTTTTTGAAGCTGCTCGTTTAAATTTGGTCCTATCAAAACAATCATTTTCTAAACAAACTTTGAGCTCAAGCATTTTTCTCGACTTGAAGTTAAGATTTTATAAAAACGCTGATTTTTTTTTTCCTAATTTGACGGGGTCACATTTCGCCCAGCCCTCTCAGCCACATTTAATTTCAAACTCCCATTCTATTGTTTTAATGCTCTAGTTTTTAAGGGGAGACAGTGGCTCAGTGGTTAGAGCGTTCGCCCGCAAACCGGAAGTCAACCGGACGTTGGCGCGTTCGCATCCCACTGAGTGCACGTCTAGGGTCCTTAAAGAAGACACCTAACCCCCTGTTTCTCCCACCATTGGCGCCGTCGTGGCAGCCTACTGCGGCGTAGGAGTACACCCAAATTTCCCTGGTGAAAAATTGTTTTACCTTGCCTCTCGAGCCCCTCGCTGGTGACGTGTTTTGGGCACGCCCCGCCGGGAGGAGACCGAAGAGGTAGACCCCGCACCCGCTAGAGAGACTATGTCTCACAGCTCGCTGGGGAACGACTCGGGATCCTTCCGGGTGAGCTGGAGGATGCAGCCAGGGAGAGAGAAGCCTAGGCTTTTTTCGTCTGAGGCTGTTACCCCCTCGACCCGGCCCCAAATAAGCGGAAGAAGACGGAACAGAAGTATTATTTTGTACTGTATTTTATTCACGTGTTGAAATTAGAGCAGCTTATCGACACGTTGAGATGACCATTGATTTTTACTCAGACGTTGTCGTACTTTGCACCCGAAGAAAGACCTTTGTTTTTAACAGAAAATGATTCATTCAGTGCTCTTAAAACTATTCAATCAGTTTCTGTCCTTCATACGTAGCACCTCACCTGTGAGGTGTTCGATAACCAGATGCCCAAACCACCCCATCTGGCTTCTCTTGACTCGGAGAAGCAACAGCTCTACTCCAAGCTCCTCCCGGATGGCAGAGCTCCTCCCTCTATCTCTGAGTGAAAGCGGAGGAAGATCATTTCGGGCGCTTGTATCTGTAATCTCATTTTTACGGTCACCACCCACAGCTGGTGACCATTGGCCAAGATAGAAATGTAGATTGACTTGTAAATGAGATGCCCAAACCACCCCATCTGGCTTGTCTCGATTTGGAGAAGCAACAGCTGTACTCCTAGCTCCTCCTCAATGGCAGCTCACTCCTCACTATTTTTCTGAATGAGAGCCCAGTCATCCTGCAGAAGCAGCTCATTTCGGCCGCTTGTATCCGTGATCTTGTTCTTTTGATCTCCACCAAATTGTAATTTATTTTTATTTAATAATAAATAGAGACAGTGCACGTTTAATAAAATATATTTAGAAGATTTTGATTAGCTGGATCATAACAGAGGTGGTAATTTGAACGGATGGTATCAACGAGGAAACAGAAGGCATTAAAAATCTGACTGGATATTATCGTCTAGATGTTTCTGTGAATTCACAGGAATTCGGGTTTTTACTAGCAGCGAGTGTGTGAGCTGATGTTTGTGGTTTTAAACGGATTCCAAGCGACAGGCTGTCTTTGATTACCAAACAGAACAGATTAAAAAGTAAAAACTTCTTTCTCAAGAGTTTCAGTGACGTTTACATCTCTGTTCAGACAGTTTTTATTCAACCAGGCGCACACACACACACACACACACCAAATAAAAAGCCTCTAGGAACAGCGTTGGTATTTCACACACTCCTTCTTAAATGTGTCTCCTCTCTCTCTTTCTTTTTTTTTTTCTTCTCCTCCTCCTTTTCTTACAACCTCTTCCAGGAAGCTACGAGGAGTACAGCAGTCGAGCAGGCGGGATGAACGGGAGCGGTCCCAGCATGCTGGTGGACCCGCTGGAAGACCCGCTACCCGGCGTGGGAACTTACGAGGACTTCAACACTATTGATTGGGTCCGAGAAAAAAGCAAAGACAGGGATCGACATCGAGAGGTACGAAAGGAAGGGTCCGATTTTGAACAAAAAAAAAAAAAAATGTCTTTATCGACATAGAAAACTTAAATAATTCTCTTTGTCTCAGATCACGAATAAAAGTCGACAGTCGACGGTGGCGCTGCTACACAGCGTTAGCGACGCCTTCTCTGGTTGGCTGCTCATGTTGCTGGTGGGACTCATGTCAGGTAACACACACACACCTACGTACCTACACACTACATTCTAACATCAACTTGAACCAAAGCTTTAGATTTCTTCTTATAAAACCAAAAAACACAAAACTAAAAGCAGCTCGGCTGATATTAATCGTCTTCTCTGCTCGTTCCCATGACACCAACACCAGGTGTGGAGACACAAAATACCTCGGAGAACTTGCAGGGTGACATAGTTTTTTTTAAAGAAAAGAGGAGAATATTTATTACGAGGCTGCACAGGGTATCGTTATTCCTGCCCACTGATCATGTGGATGAAATGATGCAAATTAAGTTTGATGCCACAAATATACCATAATTTTTCGGAGTATAAGTCGCAGTTTTTTTTTATAGTTTGGTCAGGGGTGCAACTTATACTGAAGTGCGACTTATATATGGTTTTCCCCTCTTTTGTGCATTTTTGTCTGGTGCGACTTATACTCAGGTGCGACTTATAGTCCGAAAAAAATAGTGTAAAGCCCATCAAGTTGGGACATGTCTGTTTATACTTTTATTTTGTCGCACTCGCATCAAAGTACCTGATGCGAAGGACAGAGTCTGAGCAGAAGACATGCAATACTGCTGCAAACACACTTCCTGTTTATGTTAGAATGTGGGCGTGGACGAGAACTAAATCAGTGCTGCAAAATTAATCCGATGTTTAAAGATTTCCTGAATACATTCATGTCATGAATTAAATAGAAAACTACTCCAAGTTTGTTTGTTCCGTCGTCTTCCGCTCATCCGGGGTCGGGTCGCAGGGGCAATAGCCCAAAAAAACCTCACCAGCGAGGCCGTCGGGGGGCATCCTGACCAGATGCCCGAACCACCCCATCTGCCTCCTTTCGACCTGGAGGAGCGGCTCAACACCGAGCTCCTCCCGGATGGCAGAGCTCCTCACCCGATCTTTGAGTGAGAGCCCAGCCACCCTGCGGAGGAAGCTCATTTCAGCCGCTTGTATCTGCGATCTCATTCTTTCGGTCACCACCCACAGTTGGTGACCATAGGTGAGGGTTGGAACGTAGATCGACTTGTAAATCGAGACCTTTGCTTTTCGGCTAAGCGTCTTCCTTACCATGACGGACCGATGCAGTGTCCTAGTTATTGCTGACGTTGCACCGATCCGCATGTCGATCTCCCGCTTCATCTTTCCCCCACTTGTGAACAAGACCCCGAGATACTTAAACTCGTCCAATTGGAGCAAGACCCTGTCGCTGACCCGCAGCGGGCAGTCCACCCCACAGTCCACAGGACCATGTATGATTACAGTATGTTTGTATTGTAAAAATAATGTTCGAACAAAATTTTTTTCTGTCCACTAGGTGCTCTAGCGGGTGGGATCGACATCGCTGCTCATTGGATGACGGACCTGAAGGGCGGAGTTTGTCTCACCGGTTTCTGGTTCAATCACGAACACTGCTGCTGGACGTCCAATGAGACAACGTTCCAGGAGAGGGACCGCTGTCCCCAGTGGAAGAGCTGGGCGGAGCTCATCACAGGAACCACAGGGGTGTGTGTGCTCTCGGCAAACTACCGAGCTACTTCACTGCTACGATTCCTATCCGAAAACCTTTTCCGACTTGCGATCAGGGATGGTTATCGATACCATTCTTATCGATACTAATACACTTATCGATAACACTTATCGATCCAGTACTTTATTCGGTACTTTAACGATAGTGAAAACTTTTATTTTGAAAAACAATTTAGAACAAAATATTTACTTAACCATTAATCAATAAAATAATCTAAATAAATATTAACGTGTTCTTCTATTAAAGTAAAAACGTTCATAAACAGTACAATTAAAATAAAAAACGGACATTACGTTCAAATTTATACAATTTACCTAAAAAAAAATAATTAGAAGTTTTATACAGTTTTGTTCTTTAATTTGTTTTATATTGTATGTCAGTAATTTATCAAAATAATGAGACAAAATTAACTTTAATCTTGTTAATAATTATTTTTTTTTACATACTAGTATCTGGATTCATTTTTATTAAAATTTTATGCACTTATTTTTGATAAAACAACACTTTTATTTAGGTGTGTGCATGGACACTACACACCTGTGGACTCAACGGTGCTGCTGTTCTCATAAAGACGGTCAAACACTGAGAAAACACAACTTTGTTTTAAGTTGTTGGTGGTATATCTACAACTAGCGACTTTTTATTACATTTCGGGCAGCATGCGTCGTTTGAAGCAACTTTAACACTAGCACCGCCGTGTTCTAAATATACCTGCAAGCGCCATGACCGTCAATCTGACCGCTTATGTATTTATTTATGTTTTTTGCTGCTATTTTGCATAAATAAACTTTTACGCCACTCAATTTTTAAAGTAATAATAATGATAAAATATTAAATATTTTTAAAACTTAGAATAAAAAAAGCAAACACTAAAGTAAAATGATCTAATTCGTCAATAGCCTACTTTTTTCCGTATTTTGCAAAAATGTCCTGTTAAAAATTGGCTATAGGCTTGATTTCAATATGTTAACCTGAACTTTTAAGACTTATCTAGAAAACATGGCAGACTTTATTCAGACAACAATTTTCTTACTCTCGTCAATATTATCTCACTCAACCTTTTTAAAATGTTTCTGTAATGGCGTCAGAGTCCTACTTGTCTCTCTCCACAAATATAAACACACACACACTAATGTGTGGTCATAGCAATGTGTTTGTTACCATAGCAACATAGCAACAAATTCAAATGAACGCTTCCTTCCAGCTGCTGCGGGGTTCAGCAGGTTACAGGAGATAAAATGCTTATAAATTTTGAAATGTTTATTTTTTTTAACACAATAACTGAATTAAAAAAAAAACATGTTTATATTAAAAGTCATAAAAGGTCAACCTCCTAGGTTGTGTTTTATTTATTCTAATTAGCATATTCAAGTGACGTACGGTCAAATTGACCACTGTGGCGGTCCTAGTGTTAAAGATAACTATTTATTTTTGGTCTAATTTAAGGCTTTGAACGTGTTATTTAAAAAAACAACAACAAAACATTGCATAATTCCTCCGCGTTTCAGCACAAAATGTTTTCTTTTACTGACGACTATTTTTTAACGCAAAATTTCATGAAAATGAAAACAGTAAAATGATCTAAATTAGCAACACAAAATAAAAACGTTAAGAAATGTCGTAGGATTTTCGAACAAAACACGGTTGATGCTAACATTGATGACCTAAAACTTTTTGGACATGTTTAGCAAAAAATACTTGCTTCACTCGAAGATAGAGTGAGGAGTTCCGCCATCCAGGAGGAGCTCGATTTGGCTCGGGTTGAGAGAAGCCAGATGGGGTGGTTAGGTTATCTGGTGAGGACACCTCCCTAGTGAGGTGTTTCAGACACGTCCCACCGGGAGGATTTCAAGAGTCAGGCTTCGGTCCCTGGCTGGAGAGACTGTGTCTCACATCTGGACATAGAACGCCTCTGGATCCTCCCGGGTGAGCTGGAGGAGGCAGCCGGGGTTAGAGTAGCAAGTTTCCCATCTGAGGCTGTTGGCCCAGTGACCCAACCCCAGATCAGTGGAAGATGATGAAACGGAAGTTCGAGAAAAGTTTTTTCTAGTGTTTGCTGTATGTGGACACATCAGTGATCTCTTGTGGCGCTAACAAAAACTACATGTATAAATAAATACATAAATTATGCTTTAATTTTTCCACAAAACAAATAAAAAATACTTTGTTTTGATAGAAGTTGGAAAGAAAAATACATATTTTGCACGTAGCTCATAACAGATGAAACGACATTCAACATTTATTACAAATTTAAGTGTCGTAACTCAAAACTTTTAAGCAGTACGAAAAGTTATTTTTGTTTAAATTGACTTTGAATAAATAATTAAATAGGAATATTATTTTTTTATAATTAAAACAAAGTTTTTCCAGAAATCTCCCAACAAATATTAAGAGTCGAACATCTGTCGTTTATTAAAACTAACAAAATCCCCTGAAAATTTTTATTTTTAAATATATAACCCAAAATATTTTGAGTCTTGTTTTCTGAGTAGATCTTGAGCTCCCTCTCTTGACCACTTACTGCTATGACACCTGTATGCACATTTAATAAGAAACATTAGTAATCGGTGTTTGTCTGTGTGTGTGTTTTCTTGCAGGGTGCTTTCGCCTACATAGTGAACTACCTGATGTACATATTTTGGGCGTTGCTCTTCGCCTTCCTGGCGGTCATGCTGGTCAGAGCGTTCGCTCCGTACGCGTGTGGATCAGGAATTCCAGAAGTGAGGCTGATCTTAATGAGGACATGATGATGCTGATATGATAAAACATTTTGAACGTTTTTTTTTTTTTAATTATTTATTTATAACTAGTATCATTGTTTTAGTTCAAAATTTTTTGTTTAAGTTAAAATTCCTTTTGTGGTTTGAGTGCCTGAGATTCAAATCCCTCAAAACTAGAAGTAAGATCTTAAGTCCGAACCCGGTCGGGCCTAAAATGTCAATCCTTATGTTCGGGTCAAGTTTGTCTCTTGCTGACTTTTTAAAAAAAATAAGTACATGTTTATTAAAATGTAAAGTAAAATGATGTGTGGATACTAAACTAAGGAATACTTGTTATAAAATAAATAATTTGGATAAAACAGAAGGCGCTGGAAGGTAGATTCTTAAGGACCTACTGCAGCTGTGGTTTATGGCCCAATTTTCAAGTTGTCAAAATTATGGACGGCCTTAAATTTTTCCCGTCAACTTTTAAAAAAAAATCCATCAATGATGGAAAATTGTCTGTTAATGTAACCTCTGCTATACAAAAGATGTGAATATGAAATTTCGGGTTTGCTTCGGGCTTGCAAATCAAGTTGATTGGTCAGGCCTGGGTCGGGCCGGCTGGATTTTTTAGGCCCGATCTTACCTCTTCTCAAAACACACTTTAGACTCTTTTCTCTTGACGTTCAAACTTTTACAGAAAATTAAATCCATCACAACTGAACAGAAACAAAAATTAAAACTTGTTACGAAGTCCAAATATTTGTTTGGAGATACTTTTTTTTAATGTGTTTATTTTGGCAGAGTTTGTTATGCCAGTCTGTTGCAGGACCACGCACACTGACACGCAATTTCGTAGTTGCCGGAATAAGCTTCGGCACCGCCGCGCGACCCTGTTAGGAATAAGCAGTTAAGAAGACGAAACAAATTCGTTTGATACGACTCTGAGGAGATTAATTGACAGCAACCACTGGCCAATCAAGATGCAAAGCTTAATGAGCCGCTAAAAAAAATTTGCGGAAAAAACCTTTAAAATTTTGAGGCAGAACAAAGTGAAAGATTTTTGGGATCTTTTTCTAAAGAAAATCATTTCTGTGTTTAAAAAGTTCTGATTATAAAACATAGATTTTCTGTTTTTATGTTTTCACGATAGGTGAATATTTACTCTCACACAAAATATTCTTTTATGTCGTTAAATTGTTGCGTGAAACAAATATTTGTTGTAATCTTAATTTATTAATGGATTTTTTTCTAAATAGAAGGAAAAATGAAAAGCTTTGGTCCCAATATTTAGTTTTTTAAAATTGATCTAACTAATATGTAAAACTGAAGTTGTAAAAATGGTTAAAAAATCAATACAAATCCAAGAAATTGAACTTTTAATGAAAATAAAAAGGGCCCCAGTATAGTTCCCTGCAAACTCCCAGATTTTGTTTTTTTTTTTTTGTTTATTTGTTTTCCTAAACTTTTCTCCAAACTCAGTTCATCTTTTTCAAAACAAATCAGAGGTCAGACTCAGGTCAGAAAAGATTAAAGGGTTTAGAGGAAAATAAATCTCCAACACAAACTTCCTTGTTTTCTCGGGGTACGTCTGAAGCCGGTTCTCTCTAACACAAACAGACACATAAGACCAAACCAATCCCTCCACTGATCCCTTCACATGTTTCAGATTAAAACCATCCTGAGCGGCTTCATCATCCGCGGCTACCTGGGGAAGTGGACGTTGATTATAAAAACCATCACGCTGGTGCTGGCCGTGTCCTCCGGGCTCAGTCTGGGAAAAGAAGGTCCTCTGGTGCACGTGGCGTGCTGCTGCGCCAATATCCTCTGCCACCTCTTCACCAAATATCGCAAGAATGAAGCCAAGAGGCGAGAGGTAGGCTAACATGAAACATGTAAGAAAACATGTGAAATGATACAAAAAGATTAAAATGTCAAGTTTACAAGCTTTTCCCGAAATGTTGAAGAAAAGCAAGCAAGTTCTGGTCGGGTTAGTACCCTATTGCCTGGTGGCTGCCCGGGTTGAGGCAGGATGTAACTTCCCAATGGAGTCGTAGCTCTAATGCCCGGCTCTATGCCAATTGAGCCTGGCCTTATTACGGGATATAAGCGAACCATTGTTTATGATATTCCGTAACCTCTAATTATTGATTATTCCTATTTGAGTTGTTTATGAGGATGTTGAATTTTTTCATTCCGTTCCGTCGTCTTCCGCATATCCGGGGCCGGGTTTAGGGGGCAACAGCCTCAGACAGAAAGCCCAGGCTTCTCTCAACCCAGCTGCATTCTCGAGCTCTCCTGGAAGGATTCTAAGTCGTTCCCCAGCCAGCTGTGGAACATAATCTCTCCAGCGGGTCTAGGGTCTGCATCTTGGTCTCCTCCCGGTGGGACGTGCCCAAAACACCTCACCAGCGAGGCGCTCGGGGGGCATCTTGACCAGATTTCCGAACTACCCGATTGGGCTTCTCTCGACCTGGAGGAGGAGCGGCTCAACACCGAACTTCTCCCGGATGGCAGAACTCCTCACCCGATCTCTGAGTGAGAGTCCAGCCACCCTGCAGAGGAAGCTCATTTCGGCCGCTTGTATCCTCGATCTCATTCTTTCCATAGGTGAGGGTGGGATCGTAGGTCGACTTGTAAATCGAGATAAAAATCGGAAAAAATAGCAGGAATGTTAGATGAGGTTTTGGGTTAACGCTAGGAACACGCACAATGAAATGTTCAACCAGCTGTTCAACCGACCCAAAATTACAGATTTTACTACATTTTTACTCCTTTTCCACTTGTTTTTGTTGGGTCCTAAAATTCTCTGGATCGATCTGAACGCCAAATCAACGGCTTTATATTATAAAATTATCATAAAACCTCTTGGAATTCATTAAATAGAGGTTCTAATTCTCAAAAGAAGCTGCTCAATGATTGTCGGTACATAGCGCTAGCGGCAGTGGCGCCACCTAATGAACGTTAGACTTCGGCACTATTGTCAGATAAATCGCACGACCTGATTCTGACACTACAACATTAGATTAAGGCCTAAGATGGTGGGATACGGGTCTTATTGGGTCTACCAACTTCATTTATACACTATAATCGTCAGATCCGAAGAATTGTTGCACCCCTTTTAATTTTTTCATGTATAAAGAATCAGAATGCTATTTTTTTTTTTTTTTCTATGCTTATTTTTGACCATGATGTTGCTTCGTTAGAATCTCTCTTTTATACCATCATACACACACCTTCCGACTACTTCTTGAGGAAAAAATGGCCACATTTGTTTGTTTTTTAGGTTTTATCGGCTGCAGCCGCGGTGGGCGTGTCCGTGGCTTTCGGCGCTCCGATTGGAGGAGTTCTTTTCAGCCTGGAGGAGGTGGGTTTAACTCTGAGTTTATTGTAATTAGTAATCCCAAACATTCACCTTTTGAACTATTAAGATTTAACACTTATGTCTGAAAATAAATGCTAAAAAGATTTTTTTTAAATCCGAAGTTTATTGTTAAAAATCGGTTTCTTATTCAGCTCCGAATGTTTTCTTGTAAAACGGTGAATCTGAATGTGCGCCTCATTCGTGTTGTTTTTCTCCAACGTGTGAAAGTTTATCCTGGAATGAAGAGAATGCTGGCAACAAAAAAACGAAGTAAATAAAAAGTGAAAAAGTGTTTCCTGATCGTTCAGGGAGTGAAATGTGTCTTTAACGGATTTCAGGTCAACATCGAAAGGTCAAAACGATCCAACAGGAACTTTTCTTAATTTATTACATAACGAGGGAGGAAAACAAGTCGTAAACTAAACTATAAAACAAAATACAAATAAAGTAAGAAGTAATAAAAAACGAGGTATAAAAATGCAAAATAAGCCAGACTTTTTTTTTTTCAACATTTTCCTACAGGGGGCGCCACAGCAAGTCAGTTTCTTCCATCTAACTCTTTCTGCTGAATCCTCTTTGGTCACACCAACAATCCTCATGTGTACAGGGAGAAGAGATAAAGAAGGTGGAAGATTTTAAGTACTTAGGATCAACGGAGAGTGGGGAAAAGAGGTGAAGAAGCGTGTGCAGACAAGCTGGAACGGGTGGAGAAAAGTATCCAGTGTGATGTGTGATAGAAGAGTTTCAGCTAAAATGTAAGGGGAAGTGTACAAAAATTGTGGTGAGACCGGCCATGCTGTTTGGTCTAGAGCAGGCATGGGCAAATCACGGCCTGCGGGCTACATGCGCCCCGTTAAACGTTTTGATCCGGCCCGCCGAACTAGAAAAAAAAAGAAAAAAAAAAAAACACGTTAGTTTGATTTTTCTTGATTTTCTTGGGGTTTTTTCTATGTTCGTCACTAGATGGCGCCAAAAAATCAACAACACTGCTCACGTGTGCACAGATATGGAAAGCCATCGGACCCCAATACAGGCACGTAAACAAGTGTGTTAGGTGTGAAAACAGAAAAAAATGTTACACCAAGCGCTTGGATTTCAAACCTAGCACCGCTAAATGCACGTTTTTAAGCGTTATCGCACTGGATTTCAGACCTAGCGCCGCTAGATTTGACATTTAACGCTCTTGATGTAACATTTAATGCGCTTGTTTAAAATCTAGCGCCATTCTATTGGTCAAATCTAGCGGTTACCAAAGCATGCCATCCATCTGCTCCTGTTCCTAGGGACGAATCCAGGATTTTTTGAAGGGGGACGAAGGGCGTGAGGTCATAGTCACTATAGAGAGATCCTGGGGGCATTCCCCCCAGAATATTTTGAAAAATAAGTCATTTTTCTGCATTTTGGTGCATAATTTGCCCAAAGTTTATAATAATTAAAGTAGTAAGGGCCCCAGGGGTGTCAGCCTAGAGTTGAATTACCGTCTTTCAACCAGGAAAACTGGGTTCGAATCCCGCTGAGCCAAAGATCTCCCTGGGGCCGAAAACCTGAACTGAAGAACTAACAAAAAAACAATAACTAAAAGTACTAAGAACACTTTTTTTTTTTTGTGGATCAAAAAGGGGATCTGTGCTCCCCTCCATCCCCCGCACCCCCTCACACCGCTACCGGATCTGGCCCGCTTGTCAAATGTCAGAACTCAATGTGGTCCGCGAGTCAAAAAAGTTTGCCCACCTCTGGTCTAGAGACAGTGGCACTTAAGAAAAGACAGAAAACAGAAATGAAGATGCTGAGGATCTCTCTGGGAGTGACCAGGATGGACAGGATTGGAAATGAGTACATCAGAGGAACAGCACATGTTAGAGATTTTGGGGATAAAGTCAGAGAGACCAGACTGAGATGGTTTGGGCACGTACAGAGGAGAGAGAGAGTGCATCCGTTGAAGGATGCTGGGTTTGGAACCACCAGTAAAGAGGACTAGAGGAAGACCAAAGAGGAGGTTCATGGATACAGTGAAGGAAGACATGAAGATAGTTGGTGTGACCGAAGAGGATGCAGGAGATAGGGTTAGATGGAAGAAACTGACTTGGTGTGGCGCCCCCTGGAGGAAAATGCCGAAAGAAGAAGAAACAAAAAAGATCAAAGGTTTTGTGTACAAAATAATTTTTTGCGTTCATCTGAATTCAAACAAAGAAAAGTGTTTGTAAAATAAACTTTTTTTGATCTATTTTTGTTGACATTTTGCTCACATCAAAGTAAAAAAAAACATATTTTTCTTTACGGGGTCACCCTTTGTATTTGAACATTAGTATGTATTTGTAGTATTTATCGAGATTGTGTAAAACGTATTTTTATCAACTCCTTTTTATGATTTAAAGACATTTTCTCAGTTTTTCTTAGAGTCTTTACTCCAGTCTAAAGTTTTTTTATTTCTTTCTCACCAGGTGAGTTATTACTTCCCTCTAAAGACCTTGTGGCGGTCCTTCTTTGCCGCGCTAGTGGCGGCTTTCACTCTGCGCTCCATCAATCCGTTTGGGAACAGCCGCTTGGTGCTTTTCTACGTGGAGTTCCACGCTCCCTGGCACCTGGTAGAGCTAGCTCCGTTCATCTTATTAGGAATTTTTGGAGGTCTCTGGGGAGCGCTATTTATTAGAGCAAACATCGCCTGGTGCAGAATGCGTAAGTAGACTTATATAATGAGTTTTGTTTCGTCTGTTTTTTTTATCTTAGCGTTTTTTTACTCCATTTTTTTCTTGAAGGCTAACCCGCAGTGGAACATGCTGTTTCAATTTTTTAAAACCATGCTATGCTAAAAATGTTGAAAAACAAACTCGAAACCTCTAAGAACCCGGTCACACCACCCGAACTTTACTGGAGCATTCCGGTAGCAGCGAAAAAAATTCCGCTTAAAGTAGCGCCACATAAGCTCGGCCATCGCTGATGTCTCTTGAGGAGCCCTCGTACCGCTATGAAAGTTTTGTGTTGCGCAAAATGATTCGAGCAGTGACGAGTGGTCGGTTTTCCGCTCTTGCAAAGTTCACCCCCACTGAACGAACGCCCAAATCAAAGTTTGGGACCTTAAGATGCTAGCTCGTGGACGCTTGGGTCCGCTAGGCCACTACAAAAAATCTTGAACGGTGGACTACCACTGCTTTGCAGTGTTTCACTGGAGGCAACTGAACGTTCCACAAACTTCGGTGGGGCTGCGTTAAGCGTTTTACGATCAAACATTGTGGTGCCGGGACATTGTCGGGCGGCAATTCACTTTGTTTTGCCGTTGTTACGGAGTTGTTTGAGACCAACTAACTAAATCGCTCACAACCACCAAAGCAACGCCGGCTTCAATTCAAAACTTTCTGTTCCGTTCTGTCGTCTTCCGCTTATCCGGGGCCGGGTCGCGGGGGCAACAATTGACTCACAGGAAAGCCTCTAAATATTTCCTGAATGTACATATCAATATTTCTCAGGATTTTAGTTTCAATAAGCTTGAAATCATTGACAAAAAAAACTTTAAAACATTGTCGTTTTCTCATGAAGTGGGCATGTTTAAATTAACCTTTGGTTTTCTCTGGTTCAAAGTGCCAAATAGAAACGTTCATGTTCTAATTTTGCCCTATAAAAAGACACTATTAAAAGTTTAATCTTCTTTTTATTCTATGACGTTGCAGGTAAATCCACTCGGCTCGGTCACTACCCGGTCATTGAAGTTTTGGTGGTAGCTGCGCTGACCGCTCTAATCGCCTACCCAAACAGCTACACCAGAATGAGCGGCGCCGAACTCATCTCCGAGCTTTTCAACGACTGCTCGCTGCTGGACTCCTCTCAGCTCTGCGGCTACAAACAGGTACATTTTGTGGAAACTCGTAGAAGCTGCTTCCATGTAAACGTAGATTTTAAAGTTTATTTTTTTTATTTTTTTGCAGCCGGTAAACATCTCAGAAACAGCCTCAGGAAACAGCCTGGCAGACCGCGCAGCGGGAGAGGGTCTTTGTACGGCTCTGTGGCAGCTAGCTTTAGCACTCATCTTCAAAATGCTGATCACTGTCATCACTTTTGGCATGAAGGTTGGTATTTAATCGCTAATTCTAATATTTACCGTATTTTTCGGAGTATAAGTCGCACCAGCCAAAAAATGCACAATAATGAAGAAACAAGAAAAAAAACCACATACGTAAGTCGCACCAGGGTTTATGTCGCATATTTGGAGAATTTCATTTGATCAAATCCATTTATAGCTGGACATTGTTGACCTTGCGGCAGGCGAATTCCTTGCTTGCTTCTACCTGTGGTCACCTAGCTTGTACCCCGCGTGAACTTTTTTTTTTTCTTCATTTCAGTTAGAGTAACCTCCGCTTTTTGCCCGACCCTTACAAATTTCTCACTAACTACAAACTTTTTTTCTGCTGCTCGATTGCCATTTCTGGTTGTATATTTTACTACTCGCAGCTTGTAATCTGCAGAATAGGATTTCACTTTCGGGCCGTGTTTGTTCAGCTCTTCTTAGTTATTTTTTAAAATAAATTATCAGCACAGTTCTAGAGCGCCCTCTTACAGTTGAGTGTGAAAAAAACATGTGAAATGATGATGTTTTGATTATTTTCACATATAAGTCGCTCCAGAGTATAAGTCGCACCCTTCTACCAATTTTTTTCTTTTTTTTACGTTTTGAGGCACAAAGCAGCACTCCTTGCAGATACAAAATTCTGAGCATGTAAATTAGTTGCCGACTGTAGATTGCGCACCTGCCCTAACAAAATCAGTTGGGTATAAAACATTGTTTTACCGTATTTTCACGACCATAGGGGGCACTGTATTAAAAGGCGCAGTCCAAATTTTACGTGCTCTGTTACAAGGCGCACCTAATGGTAGGGCGCGGGTTTTATATACATATCCTCTACTACAGTCGTCATAAAGTCATTTATCAAATCCATCCAAGTCCTCATCCTCTGTTTCCGAATCTAACAGCCGCGGTAAATCCAACCTCGCAGGTTCACTTTCCTCGCTGTCAGAGTCACTTTCTGAACTGTGTGGCTCCTCAGAAATGATGCCTGCTTTTGGGAAAGCTCGGACAACAGTGCCAGCAGACATGTTAGCCCAAGCATCTACAATCCACTGGCAAACTGTGGCGTAACTCGCCCGGCGCTTTAACGTTCTCATGTTCTCAACTCGTGGTTCTCTAATACGTCCGCAAATCACAAATCAGGTAGGACGTACTGCTCATTTCAAAGAAAATTTGAGACTGTAGTTGCAGCCATGATATGAATGGTGGAGTATTCAATCATTGTGATCAAAGAAAACAGTCTTTAATGTCTAGTTTACTTAAAGAAAATTTGTCAGACAATCCCTCTTTCTCTTTTCTGTCCAGGTTCCATCTGGTCTCTTCATCCCCAGTATGGCTGTCGGAGCCATTGCCGGGAGACTATTGGGCGTCGGCATGGAACAGCTGGCCTTCTACAACCACGACTGGCTTATCTTTAAAGGGTGGTGCACCTCTGGGGCAGACTGCATCACTCCGGGACTCTACGCAATGGTCGGAGCCGCTGCGTGTTTAGGTGAGGATTAGAAATATAAGAATGAAACTCTGGAGGTTTTACTCCTGACATGAGACGCTGCAGGCGCAGGGTGTGAGGTGTTCCTTCGGTAACAGTTTGAATGTGTTTCAGAATGTGGTCAAATCTGAAGACTTGAATGAGAGAAAAGAAAGTAAAATAGAATGTTTGGTCTTTGATGAAACATGGATTTTGGACGCTCAGAGTGCGGCCAAATCTGGAAATCTGATCACCTACATAACGTGATGAAAAATGAAAAAAATAAGCTTTTTACCAATTGGAGCAAAAGAAAGTAAACGAACCAATTCATCAATTCAGATTCTCAAACGTCTAACAAATCGATAAAAAGGTTCCGTTCCGTCATCTTCCGCTTATCTGGGGCCAGGTCGCGGGGGCAACAACCTCAGACGGGAAGCCCAGGCTTCCCTTCACCTCAGCTCCATCTTTCAGCTCACCCTGAAGGATCCTGAGTCGTTCCCCAGCCAGCTGTGAGACATAGTCTCTCCAGCGGGTCCAGGGTCTGCCTCTTGTCTCCTCCCAGTGGGACGTGCCCACCTCACCAGCGAGGCACTCAGGGAGCATCCTGACCAGATGCCCGAACCACCCCATCTGGCTCTTCTCGACTTGGAGGAGGAGCGGCTCAACAACGAGCTTCTCCCGGATGGCAGAGCTCTTCACCCGATCTCTGAGTGAGAGCCCAGCCACCCTGCGGAGGAAGCTCATTTTGGCTCCTTGTATCCACGACCTTATTCTTTCGGTCACCACCCACAGCTGGTGACCATAGGTGAGGGTAGGAACGTAGATCGACTTGTAAATGGAGAGCTTTGCTTTTCGGCTCAGCTCTCTCTTTACCACGACGGACCGATGCAGCGTCCTAGTTATTGCTGACGCCGCACCAATCCGCCCGTCGATCTCCTGCTCCATCCTTCCCCCACTCGTGAACAAGACCCTGAGATACTTAAACTCCTCCACTTGGGGCAGGACCCTGTCCCTGACCCGCAGGGGCATCCCACCCTTTTCTGGGTGAGGACCATGGTCTCGGGTTTGGAGGCGCTGATACCCATCCTGGCCGCCTCAGATTCGGCAGCATATCGATCGAGTGAGAGCTGGGGATCACAGTCCGATGAAGCCAACAGGACCACATCATCCGCAAAAAGCAGGGATCCGGTTTGGTGACCTCAGGATCGGATCGATCAAAAGGTGTCAAACTAAAAAAACTGTTGGGCCAAAATTCAATATTAGACAAGGTTGTGACCCAATTGCTTGAAGCTAGCATCTGGTCGTTATAAGAGTTGTCAATAAACTAGTCAATCTCCATTTTTAAGGACAGCGATGTTGTGCTTCCGTCACAAAACGTGTCCATTTTGCAAACTTTGCAAATTACCGCAAGTCTTTTTCCCATTTAGCGGAAAATGATCCCAAACATTGGATGATTTTGTTTGTTTTTCTTCCGCCATCTTGTTGAATCTGCCTGATCACGTGAGGCGGGGTGAAATGAAGGCCAATGATTGACTGCTTTCTTCTTCTCCTCCTATTTAGGTAGCTCGCAATGTCAATTTGCTCTCTGCTGCCCCACATGGAGACCAATTTAATTGCAGTTGACCGTAAAAACTTTTTAGACGATTAATCGATGACCAAATTAGTTGACAACTATTTCAATAATCGATTTTAACCGATTAAATCGATTAGTTGTTTCAGCCCTACACTAAGCACAAGATATGAATTACTTTACACCTGACCACCTGTGGCAAAACCTGAAGAAGACTACTATTAAAACAAATAAACAGATCTGCTAACGAGGCTAACTTGTAAAATTTTTTGAATATTATTTTTACGAGAAAAACACATCTTGTTTTCAACTGTAAAATGTATTTAATCAATTTGTTGCGCGGCCTAAAAACTTGGTGTCGGAAATTGTGTGCTAGAAACTCTCAAGGTTGATACTGATACCTTTCAAATTTGGAAATTACCAATGCCGATCGGTAACTGATTGGTGTGGCGTCCGCGATAATCAGAACGCTGCATCGGTCCGTTGTGATAAAGAAAGAGCTGATCCGAAAAGCAAAGCTCTCGATTTACAAGTCGATCTACGTTCCAACCCTCACCTATGGTCACCAGCTGTGGGTGGTGACCAAAAGAATGAGATCACGAATCCGCTCTCGCTAGAAAGAGAGAGTGAGGGGCTCTGCCATCCGGGAGGAGCTCGGAGTAGAGCCATTGCTCCTTCAGATTGAGAGAAGCCAGATGGGGTGGTTTGGTCATCTAGTTAGGGTGCCTCGCAGGTGAGGTGCCTCGGACACCCAAATGTAAGCCATTGACCCCCTGGAGAGACTAAGTCTCCCAGCTGGCCGGATAACGCCTCAGGATCTTTCCGATTGAGCTGGAGGATTCAGCCAGGGTGAGAGAAAGCCTAAACTTCCCGTCTGAGACTGTTGCCCCCCGCGACCTGGCCTCGGATGAGCAGAAGACAACGCAACTGGTGCCAATAATCGGTCTAACTGAAAGTGGGTTGAACACTCAATTTTACCCGGAAAAGTGATTTTGGCATTTTTACTTCAGCTCTTGGAGAAAATTGTCAAATTTTTACAACAAGATTCATTCTGCTTTTTTTTTAATACTTTCATCAAACTCTAAACTTTAATAGAAAAGATCTTCTTCACTCGGTAGAGACGTCAAACACTGACTTCTGCAACTTTTTTGTCTTGTCAAAACCAAAGCAAACCCTGGAACTATATGTTAAAGAAAAAAAAATCTAACGTCAAAGTAGGTGGGGGGGCGGGGCTTAATCTCATCATCATACACGAGAGGCTCGGTCTGTCTGCCCCGGAGACGTGACAGGGAAATGTTTTTTTTTTTAACTTTCTTTTCCTTTTCTGACTCTAAAATCTGTCAGCGTCGCATTTTTTCCATTCTCGAAGTTCTCACCGTTGACAGCAAACTGCAAGTTGCCAAGAAATGCTTCTGCCTGCGGGCTGATCTTATCAGGAGATTTACGGCCGAACAATTTGGCTGCTTGTTTTCTCATTTCCTCCAAAGTTTTTTATCAAGAAACGATATCAGAAGAGAGGAGCGGGTTTGTTGACAGGTGATCGTGGAAATCCTTCAAAATAAAATCAAACGCCTATGTCTGAGACTTAAGGTTTTTTTTTTCCTGAATCGAGTCAAATCACCTTTATCACCATCAATTTTATTCTTTGTTTTTTACTTGAATATTAATATGGAAAAGTGAGGTTACAGGGAGAAGAGATAAAGAAGGTGGAAGATTTTAAGTATCTAGGATCAACAGTCCAGAGCAATAGAGAGTGTGGAAAAGAGGTGAAGAAGCATGTGCAGGCAGGCTGGAACGGGTGGAGAAAAGTATCAGGTGTGATGTGTGATAGAAGAGTTTCAGCTAAAATGAAAGGGAAGGTGTACAAAACCGTGGTGAGACCGGCCATGCTGTTTGGTCTAGAGACAGTAGCAGACGGGAAGCAGAGATGTTTGTAGCAGAGATGAAGATGCTGAGGATCTCTCTGGGAGTGACCAGGATGGACAGGATCACAGGAACAGCACATGTTAGAGGTTTTGGAGAAAAAGTCAGAGAGTCCAGACTAAGATGGTTTGGACATGTGCAGAGAAGAGAGAGAGAGTACATCGGAAAAAGGATGCTGGATTTGGAACCACCAGGAAAGAGGACTAGAGGAAGACCAAAGAGGAGGTTCATGGATACAGTGAAGGAAGACATGAAGATAGTTGGTGTGCCCAAAGAGGATGCAGCAGATAGGGTTAGATGAAAGAAACTAACTTGATGTGGCGACCCCTGAAGGGAAATGCCGAAAGAAAAAGAAGAATATTAAACTTAAAAAAATACGGATACAAGCGGCCGAAATGAGCTTCCTCCGCAGGGTGGCTGGGCTCTCACTCAGAGATCGGGTGAGGAGCTCTGCCATCCGGGAGGAGCTCGTTGTCGAGCTGCTCCTCCTCCGGGTCGAGAGGAGCCAGATGGGGTGGTTTGGGCAGAGCTCGATGTCGAGCCGCTCCTCTTCCAGGTCGAGAGGAGCCAGATGGGGTGGTTCGGGCATCTGGTCAGGATGCCCCCCGAGCGCCTCGCGGGCAGGGTGTTACGGGCACGTCCCACCGGGAGGAGACCAGGGGGCAGACCCCGGACCCGCTGGAGAGACTATGTCTCACAGCTGGCCGGGGAACGACTCAGGATCCTTCCGGGTGAGCTAGAGGATGCAGCCGGGGTGAGAGAGGCCTGGGCTGCCTGTTTGAGGCTGTTGCCGCCGCGACCTGACCCCGGAACAAGACGGAAAATGACGGAACAGAATATTTTTAAGTCCATGTAATCAAATCGGAAAACAAATCTAAGCTTGTTTTATGTCTTTTAATGCTAAGACCGCCACGTTCTAAATCTACCTGTAAGCGCCATGTCCGCCATGGTGACGCTAATGTAATTATTATGTTTTGCGCTGCTATGTTGCAAAAATAAAGTTTTAAAACACTCAATTTTTAAAGTAATAATAATGATAAAACGTTAAATATTTTTAAAACCTAGAATAAAAAAAGCAAACATCAAAGTAAAACGATCTTTCTAAAATGTTTCTGTAATGGCGTCAGATTCCTCTTTGTCTCTCTCCACAAATATAAACACACACACACACACTTATGTTTGGCTACAGCAATGTGTTTGTTGCCATAGCAAAACCTTCCAATGCGCGCTACCTCCCAGCTGCTGCGGGGCGCAGCAGGTTAGAGGAGATAAAATGCTTATAAATTTTGAAATGTTTTATTTTTAGAACACAAAAAAATACATAATAAATTAGAAAAAATGTTTATATTAAAAGTTGTAAAAGGTCAGCCTCCTAGGACTTGATTTATTTATTCTAATTAGCATATTAAAGTGACGTGGAGTCAAATTGACAGCTGCGGCAGTCGTAGTGTCAAACAGCCTTAAATTTGACCTCAAGCTTTAAGTAAGACAGTTTTCGACCTTTACGTTCTTCTCGCTTTTGTCTAGGGGGAGTTACTCGCATGACCGTGTCGCTGGTGGTCATCATGTTCGAGCTGACCGGGGGGTTGGAGTACATCGTCCCCCTCATGGCCGCCACCATGACCAGTAAATGGGTGGCCGATGCGTTCGGGCGAGAAGGAATATACGAGGTTGGTTTGACACTGATAGAAAATACGAACATCTCGCTTTAAAAAAAAAGGATATTTGATTGTAAATTTAACGTAAACAATTATTGTTTTTTTTTTTTTTTGTCCAGGCGCACATCCGGCTGAACGGTTACCCGTTCCTGGAGCCGAAGGAAGAGTTTGAACACAGCAGCCTGGCTGTAGACGTAATGAGGCCGAGGAGGGGGAACCCCGCCCTGGCCGTGCTCACTCAGGACACCATGACTGTCGGAGAGGTGGAGGTAAAACATCGAACCTCAGAAAACTTCAGAATGTTTGTTTTAGAATAAAATAATGATTTTTGTTTTTGTTTTTCACAGACTTTAGTGGAAAGCACGCGTTACAGCGGCTTCCCCGTAGTCGTCTCTCAAGAGTCCCAAAGACTGGTGGGATTCGTTTTGAGGAGAGACCTGCTCATATCCATCGGTACTTAATATTATTTAATGTTTCTTCCAGTCTCTTCTCCGAGATCTAAGTAGTATGTAAAAGTCGGACTGATACAAATCGTATTATTCAGATTAAAAGTCACTCTTTTTTTAATAAAGTGGCTGAAATTGCGGCGTATGACCTGAGGCGACTTATACGTGAAAAAAATTCAGACTCTCTCCCACTCCTTAAGAATGAAAGATTTACAAAATAGACGTGGACTCAGTGGGATTTGAAATCGCGAACTTCCGGTCCAAGTGCGAACGATCTACCACTGAGCCATTGCCTCCCCAATATTCTTAGCTATATTCTTACTGTATATTCTTGAAACTACAATTTTTTTTTTTTTCTGAACCGCTTATCGTCAATGGGGTAACAGCGAATGCTGGACCCTATTATGGTTGATTTCAGGCGAGAGGTAGGGTACACCCTAAACAGGTTGCTAGTCTGTTTTGCGGCCACACACACAAAACGATCCACGCATTGAGGGCAATTTTCAATTTGGCCAACCTAACATGCATATTTTGGAGGGTGGAAGGAAACCGGAGTACCCGGAGTTAACCCATGCATACACAGGGAGAACATGCAAACTCCGCACAGTAAAAACTGTGTTCCAAGCCTTGTCCGACTACAAGTTGTAGGCAGTTTTTTTAACATATGGATTCTTCGGCATCCTCAAAAAAACCTGTTTTTTATTTCTGTTCTTTTCCCACGATAATGTCGTCTTCTATTTTGTTTTGATTCACAACCGAAACATGACGGTATCCGGTTACTGACGTTAAGTCAGCTGAAACACAAGAAATGAATTCAGAAATGTTCTTTGTCTTCAATTCTGTTCTTTAACACGATACTCTGAGGTAACCCTCTGCCGGGGAAAAGAATTTTTGGCAAAAAAAGTACAGTACCGTATTTTCCGCACTATAAGGCGCACCGCATCATAAGGCGCTACAGTAAAGGCTGGGGTTACGTTATGCATTCACTAAATGATGCTGCGCTAAAGGGAATGTTAAAAAAAAAAAAAACAGTCAGATAGGTCAGTCAAACTTTATTAACAATTACAAAACAGCTTTCTGTTTTTACTCCCAAAATGAATAAACAGCTGTTTTATTATTTTCTAAAAAATTAGTATTTTTGTGACACAGTTTATCTTCCATTGGAGATAAACTCTGTTTAGTCTTGTTTACTTGGCGCAGCGCATCCTCTTGCTTCCTCCACTTTGTCACTATTGATTCATTGATGTTAAACTCCCTCACTGCGGCTCTATTCCCGTGTTCTACTGCGTGACCGATCGCCTTGAGTTTAAACTCTGGTGTAACAGTGTCTATTGGTAGGAGCCATTTCCGGGTCTTTACACAAACACACAGATGGAAATAGGTGCGTTCGAGATGACACAGGCGGATGCAGTTCTGATCGGCGCAGATCGGTGCGCAATGCATGCCGGTCAGAACTGCGTCCGCCTGTGTCATCTCGAACATAGACGCCCTTTCATATATCCCAGCATGAACCGCACTACTTCTTCTACGGGGGAAATGGAGTCGGCGGCTGCTTACCGCAGTTGCGACACCTGTTGTAGCTCAATATTAATCCATATATAAGGCGCTCCGGTTTAAAAGGCGCATCGTGGACTTTAGAGAAAATTTAAGGTTTTTAGGTGCGCCTTATAGTGCGGAAAATACGGTAATCTTCAATTCAATCGGAGGTTTTATTTGTGTATGTGCAAGTGTACAAATACGTGTACACGTATAATTGTGTACTCGGTAACACAGTTCCATCATGGAATTAACTTCCACACGGACAATTCTGACTAGTTAGCGCTAAGTGAGCTCAATAAAATTTTGACGATTCATTTTCTAATCCTCTATCGCCCCCTGTGGTCACTGCACTCTCTGCGATCTGAAATTTTTCTTTGAGATTTTCATCTCTTTCCTTCATCGATTTTTCAGACAACGCTCGCAAGCGTCAGGAAGGCGTGGTCAGCGCCTCCCTGGTGGTCTTCACCGAACACAATCCGTCGCAGCCCCCCGAAGCTCCGCCTCCACTCCGCCTCAGAGGCATCATGGACTTAAGCCCCTTCACGGTGACCGACCACACGCCCATGGATATCACCGTGGATATTTTCAGGAAACTGGGTCTGCGACAGTGTCTGGTTACGCATAACGGGTAAGAATGAAGTAAACAAAAAAAATTTCACATTCCATGATGTGGTCAAACATGTCGTCAAATTTAGTCGCTCCATTTTTTTTGCTGAAAATTTTTTCTTATTTTTACCTTCAGCTGTTTTTTTTTCTCAGAAAAAATGAGCCCAAACTAATAAAATATGCAAGAAAAACAGAGAAAAACTCAGTTCCGTTCCGTCAACTTCCGATCATCCGAGTCGGGTCGCGGGCCTCTCTCTCCCCGGCTGCATCCTCCAGCTCACCCGGAAGGATCCCGAGTCGTTCCCCAGCCAGCTGTGAGACATAGTCTCTCCACCGGGTCCGGGGTCTGCCCCTTGGTCTCCTCACGGTGGGACGTGCCCAACAAAACGACATCGGCGAGGCGCTCGGGGGGGCATCCTGACCAGATGCCCAAACCACCCCATCTGGCTCCTCTCGACCTGGAGGAGGAGCGGCTCGACACCGAGCTCCTCCTGGATGGCAGAGCTCCTCACCCGATCTCTGAGTGAGAGCCCAGCCACTAGAGCACAGCCCAGCTCATTTCGGCCGCTTGTATCCGCGATCTGATTCTTTCGGTCACCACCCACAGCTGGTGACCATAGGTGAGGGTTGGAACGTAGATCGACTTGTAAATCGAGAGCTTTGCTTTTCGGCTCAGCTCTCTCTTTACCGATCCGCCTGTCGATCTCCCGCTCCATCCTTCCCCCACTCGTGAACAAAACTTGAGAAAAAACTTGATTGATCAAAAGTCAAATAGGATTTTAAACACTGATTAATTGGTTCGTTCAATGAAAAGTGAGTTTAAATTATTTTTTTTTGGTTTGATTCCATCCTAAAACTTTGTGGGTAAACAGAAGCTCTGATGGAAACAAAAAAGTAACCAGTTTACACGTAACCCTCGTCTCATCCAGACGTTTGCCCCCCACATTTGTTTTGCTAAGCCACAAAACAACCACACGTCGCATTTCGATACGTCTCCGAGCTTCTCGGTTTTCGAAGAACCAAAAATATTCCCACGGAGAAGAAACCCAATCAGGTTTTTATTTTAATCCTCTGCCTGCTCGCTCCGACTTGTTCCGACGGAGCAGCTTTCAGGGGTTCACGATGTCTGTTTGTGTAAATTCTCTTTAAACAACACACATTTAATCTTTTTTTTTTCATTCTATCTACACGGTCAAGTTGTTTTACAACTCGACTCAAAAAAAACGGAAGAAATAATTTCAATATGGAGTTTATCAAATCAAATAAAAAAGGCTTTTTGGGGGGCGGAGGGTTCCGGCAAAAAGAGAACCTCCACAGAAAGTTAGCCTGAAGTTCTCTAAAGATTTGTTTGTACCTAACCAAAACCTAATGTTCCCTAAACGTTATTTGTTGGTTATGTTAGAACCTAACCTTCCCACAACGTTTAAAGAACCCAGAAATAATGTTTTGCAACCGTCATAAAACTTTCCATTTGAACCTTAAGAGAACCAAAAATAACCAATAAATAAATAAAATAAAATAATAATAACATAAGGTTTGTTTTTACCCAACCAAAAACTAACGTTCCCTAAACGTTATTTGTTGGTTATTTTAGAACCAACAACGTTCCCACAACGTTGAAAGAACCCAAAGATAATGTTTTGCAACCATCATAAAACTTTCCATTTGAACCTTTAGAGAACCAAAAATAACCAATAAATAAATAAAATAAAATAATAATAACATAAGGTTTGTTTTTACCCAACCAAAAACTAACGTTCCCTAAACGTTATTTGTTGGTTATTTTAGAACCAACAACGTTCCCCCAACGTTGAAAGAACCCAAAGATAATGTTTTGCAACCATCATAAAACTTTCCATTTGAACCTTAAGAGAACCAAAAATAACCAATAAAATAAAATAATACATCAAATAAATAAATAAATAATAATTATATAAGATTTGTTTTTACCTAACCAAAAACTAATGTTCCCTAAACGTTATTTGTTGGTTATGTTAGAACCTAACCTTCCCACAACGTTGAGATAACCCCAATGGCCCATTAAGAGAACCAAAAATAACCTTTAGGGAACGTTCTGCTAACCTTTAAAAAACCTTTAGGGAACGTTCTGGGAACGTTAAATTGTTAGCTTGGTTTCTACTTCATTAAACTTTGCAGCCATTCAGTGAGAAAAGTGCTGATGTCGGGATTTTTTTTCGCTCTGACTCGCGGTTTTATCGTTTTTTCAGACTTTGGGTTTAATAACGCACGACTATTCCACTTTGTGAGTAAGATAGTACCATCACGAATATGGTTACGAAATAATGAAAAGTTAAAAACATCACGTAAAACAATAAAAAAGGAACGATAAATTCAGGCTGGGAAATTGGAACGGCTTTATGTAGTGCGTCAAATTATTATTTTAATCGCGTTGATTCAATTCATCTGATGGATAATACCAAACATCACTAGACAGAAGCAGAAACGTTTGACGTCTTTACACAAGCATAAATGAAACTGCTTCTATATCCTCATTCCCGGTGGTTCTTTTCCGTTCTATTGTCTTCCGCGTATCTGGGGCCGGGTCACAGGGGCAACAGCCTCAGACAAGAAACCTAGACTTCTCCCATCCTCCAGCTCGTCCAAGAGGATCCTCAGGTGTTCTTTATCTGGCTGTAAGACATAGTCTCTCCAGTGGGTCTAGGGTCTGCCTCCAGGGTGGCTGGGCTCTCGCTCAGAAATGAAAAGCTCTGCCATCCAGGAGGAGTTCGGAATCGAGCCGTTGCGCCTCAAGGTCAAGAAAAGCCAACCGGGGGGCTATGAGAATCTGGTTAGGATGCCCCCGAACACCTAGCTAGTGAGGCGTTTCGGGCACGTCCCACTGGGAGTTCTTGCAATGAATTAGTTTATCTTTTCAAATTGATCTCAAGCCCTAACTTGAATTCTTTGATCTATGTTTTGTGTCTTGTTTGTAAGACCAAACAAACAAACAAGTATTTTCATGACTCCTTTGATCCTCTTTGTTTTTTTAGGAGGTTATTGGGGATCATCACCAAGAAGGACATACTCAAACACATGGCCCAGATGGCCAACAGAGACCCCGATTCCATTCTCTTCAACTGAACTCCCTTTACGCTCGCACCAAAGAAGAAAACACCACCTCGTTCAGTCAAATATCGTACCTCTCTGACTCTTGAGAAGCCCTTATGTTCATTTGCAAGAGACAAAAAGAGGTAAACGAGAAGTTTCCCTTGAGACACAACCATCTCCGACAAGATGTTTGATCTCCCTAAACAAGGAACGATGGAATGTTTCACATCTGAAACTATGATTCACTTTTTCTTTCTCATGTCCCCCCCTCTCATCACGATCTTCTACACCTGAGACCTTCTGGCAGGTGGGAGGAGATAATCCCTCTTGTGACAGACACTGAGATGAGGAGAAGATAAACAGAGGTTTGGGTAGCTCACATGCCCTCTAGGTTTCCACAGCGAGCCCAGGCAGAGCGCCCTCGGCCGGTGGACACTTTTGACACCTTCCTGCTCCCGCGAGGATTCCTGCTGCCCTCAGGGATACGAGAGTGTGAGAAGAGGATCACGTACTTACTTACACTCCATGACAGCCTGGGAAATCTCCACAAAGACTTGTTGTCTTCTATTTGTTGAAGACTGCGATAGTCTGGGAACTATGCAGTGTTGTCCTGCCACACTCACATACACCGTGAAGCAGTCAAATGGATACATTTTCATATGAAATTTAAAAAAAAAAAAAAAAAAAGTCACTCTTGCAAAGCCGAAGAGCTAAATTATACCTTCTGAAAAGAGCTGCTTGAATCAGGACACGTTCAATCATTCATGTAAATGTAAAAATGTTTCTCACTAAACTAAATTATTTCACTAAATGTGTTTTGTTTCAGTTCTTTTTTCGTTGATTAACAAAAATTTTGAAGATGGATTATGGGATTTTGTGGGGTTAACTCCCACCGGCCCGTCGACGGGCCATTTTGTGTTTTGAACATGTCTGCACTCATAACAACACTTAGTTTTTGTTCAACTTCAGTAAGTTATACCTCATTTTAAAGCTTAGACTTTCAAGAAAACGATCATAACATCCATTCTTATATTTTCACTTGTTCCAAGAAGGAAAAACTAATTATCCACAAAAAAATCAAACTGTGTAGAGCGCATTTCTTACTGGTGATCCAGTTCTAATGGGCTCAGTTGGGCTCAATCTATGAGTAACTGGACTCGTTTTGTCCATAATAATCCACAAAATAACTATATGAAATTGTATTTTATCAAAAGTAATCCAGTTTGGAGAAATACTCCAAAAACATTTTTTTTTTCTGTGAAAAATCCAATGCTAAAAAGTAGTAGTCATGCTTCTATCTCCCTAGCAACCGCCACGCTGTGTCTATGACTTCGTTCTGGGTGTGTTTCATTTCCTCAGTAAGTTAGCAACAAAATGAGACCATTCGCGAGATTTTCCGATCATGGGTTTGTTTGGTAGATAACTTTGAATGAAACAAGCGCCCATCGCTCAGCTAAGAGGGGCGTTAGCTTCCTAGCTTCTAACGCTAACGCTTCATAGCTAGCTTCTTAGCTATTAACTACTGTAGGATAGGTTCTGAAGCTCTGACACTCTCCATGTACATATCTGCAGAAACTAGAAGGTCTAAGCCAGGGGTGGCCACGCGGGCCACATTGAGTTCTACCGTTTAACAAGTGGGCCGGATCGATGGAGGGGGCATGAGGGCATAGACAAAAAGCCTTTTAGAAAATCCTGGAGTCGCCCCTGAGAACAGGATCAGATGGATGGCATGCTTTGGTAACCACTAGTTTAGACTAGTTAAACGGCATGCTAGATTCTTTTTTCCTCCTTTTATTAATTGCTGCCATTTTAAAAAATTGGGGGGCTCACATACTAATTCGCTGTTCCTATTTTTGCCTCTAGATGGCAGCATTTAGAACACGCAGGTAACAGCGCTGCTGCCCAATGTGTTACGTAATTCTACACGCGGGCCAGGCGCTATTGATTTTATGACGGAGGCTGCGGGCCGGATGATAATTGACAACAGGCCGCATTTGGCCCCCGGGCCGGACTTTGGACATGTCTGGTCTAAGCTTTATTTTGATGTAAAGTACAAGCATGTGACTTGAAAGATGTTGCTGTAATAGGCAATGGCATTTGGGTATGTCCAACTATTGTGCACAGCCTGAAAATAGGTGGGTGTTAATAGCATATATCAATGAACCTGCTAGCTTTTGTTACCTCAAAAATACAATCCTCATTATCACTTATAATGAAATACTTAAGATTCACTTTCATTTTCTTTACTTTTCCCTCGTTATTCTGTCCGGTCCAGCGTTGACAAGCAAAATGCCGATCTGTATTTCAGGTATTTTTGGATAGTTTTGCTCATCCACGGTCAGAATGACAAATGTTTTTAATTTATTTACTTTTAATGCTTTATGTTTGATCCTCAATGTTTTTGGGGCTTTTTCGCTGAAACTGACAGAAAAAGCCTGTGAAGAAAAAGGAATGGGGTAGCAGAACAAAAAGCGGACATAGTGAGGAGATACCCTGACCAACCTGCTGTATCGTCTGAAAACACACAGTTTAAACCAGGGGTACCCAACAAGTCGATCGCGGACTGATATTAAGTCAACCGCCAGGTGTTTAGGGAAAAAGTCAAGCCAGTGTTGCCAAATCAGCAACTTTGATGCTTTATTTAGCAAGTATTCAGGCTCTAGAGTTGCTAAATTTTGGTGACTCTTTTTTTTCAGACAGGTATGGAATCCTAGACAGCCATATGGGAATGGTGTAGGGGTCAATGCTTTAATAATATTATTACAGAGTATTTTTTACTTTTTAAAACTCCGGCGGGTGTGTTTGTCCTGCAACTTAGGACTCGTAAAGTTCCCTTTTCGTCTCAAAACATAGTATTTATCCTCCATGTTTTTATTTTGTTTGGGATTTTCTTCCCATCCATCGAAGCTTGGAGCTGCTCTGCCAGTAAAAACACAAAAAAAGTTATTTCAGAAAGGTTTTGACCTTTTATTTTTCTTTCCTCGAGGTTTGAAAGTTGGCTTGGTACAAGAAAAAAATGTACTGGGAACCAATGGCTGACATGGACATATACTGATTTAAATTTTGAGCATGAGAAGCAGCTGAAATCAAATGTAAGTTGTTAACTGTTAACTTCCTAAAGCACATTTCCAAAGATGAGTGCTATCATATCACACCACTCCTTCAATTGGACAACAAAATTTCAGAGGGGTTATTGGGACGAGTTGCTCTGGTCAGGCCCTACTATACACCTTGTTGGTGAGGTGTTCCAGGCACGTCCCATTGGGTGGAGACCAACCTAGGAGGGATTATGTCGCAGGCCAACAGGGTTAGAGGGTCGATTTTGGGAAAGTCTGAGTATCCCGAGGCACTTGATAAACCTAAAATCTATTGAACCATACCAGTGTAGTCTTCCTCTTATCCGAATCTGGGTATGCTGGGGACGATACGGTACAGTCCTTTGGATCTTAACCCTTTAGTTTATGGAGCCAGGAAGAAGTGAATCTCGTTGCTCCAACAACCTAATGCGATATTTTCTCACATCCCATTGGGTGGAGACCAACCTAGGAGGGATTATGTTGCACAGCCAACAGGGTTAGAGGGTCGATTTTGGGAAAGTCTGAGTATCCCGAGGCACTTGATAAACCTAAGATCTATTGAACCATACCAGTGTAGTCTTCCGTTTATCTGAATCCGGGTATGCTGGGGACGATACGGTACAGTCCTTTAGAATCTTAACCCTTTAGTTTATGGAGCTAGCAAGAAGTGAATATCGTTGCTTCAACGGCCTAATACGAAATTTTCTTATTTGGAGGCGCAAGGCCTTGGGTAAGACCATTTGCCTAAGTGTAGCCTAAGTGACTGTACCATTGCCTAAGTGACTGTACAATTTGTCCTCCCGGGTAAGCGGAGGACAATATGGTATAGTCCTTTGGATCTTAACCCTTTAGTTTATGGAGCCAGCAAGAGACGAATCTCGTTGCTTCAACGACCCAATCCGAAATTTTCTCATTTTGAGGCGCAAGGCCCTAGGCAAGACCATTTCAAGCACAACTTCTTGTCCTGGAGGGCTAGTGTCCTGAAGGTATTCCACGTGCTATTGCATCTACAGACCTACAGGCTTTTGAGGCATCGAACCAAATTTTATTGACTTTTGATTTCATCTTGTGTGTCAGTGTATTGAACCAGGAACTCAATGAAAACCAAAAGGACACTGGTCCTTTGGGACCGGCGTTTGAGACGTTGACACCCCTGACTAAAAAGCAGTTGCATACGACAAGACCTGCCTTGCTCACCTGGGTCATATCTTCCAGCTCATTGAGGATACATCGTGTGCCAGATGTAAGAAATACTCTTTCCAGCAGGTGTTCGGTTTCCTCTTGATAGAATGTTTCCTGTGTCACCCAGAGGGTGTCTGGGTGGCATCCTAATAAGGTGTCTGAATAATTTCTCATATGCCAGATTGCCTCATCTCTGAGTGAGAGCCAAGTCATCCGACAGAAAAAATTCATCTAGGTTCCGTTCGTTCCGTCGTTTTCCGCTCATCCGGGGCCGGGTTGCGGGTGCAACAGCCTCAGGCGGGACGCCCAGGCTTCTCTCACCCCGGCTGCATCCTCCAGCTCACCCGGAAGGATCCCAAGTCATTCCCCGGCCAGCTGTGCCTGAAACACCTCACCAGCAAGGCGCTCAAGGGCAGGGGGGCTATCCTGACTATGCCCGAACCACCCCATCTGGCTCCTCTCGACCTGGAGGAGGAGCGGCTCGACACCGAGCTTACTCCCAGATAGCCGAGCTCCTCACCCGATCTCTGAGTGAGAGCCCAGCCACCCTGCAGAGGAAGCTCATTTCTGCTGCTTGTATCCACGAGCTCATTCTTTCGATCACCACCCACAGCTGGTGACCACAGGTGAGGGTGTGAACGTAGATTTACTTGTAAATCGATGGACCGATGCAGCATCCTAGTTATTGTTGACGCCACACTGATCCGCCTGTCGATCTCCCGCTCCTTCCTACCCCCACTCGTGAACAAGACCCCGACATAAACTCCTCCACTTGGGGCAGGACCCTATCCCTGATCCGCAGCGGGCATTCCACCCTTTTCCGGGCGAGGACCATGGTCTCGGATTTGGAAGCGCTTATTCATCTAGGTGTTTAGGATCTTTGTAGCAATGCGGTACCGCCATACTTTGATGGTTAATATCTCAGCAGTGTCTAAAACAAGTTGAGACTTTTTGTTTTGCATTCAGTGAGTAGTTCTAAAATGTTTATGGTTTGGACATGTCCATGGGGTGGTAGGAGGGGGGTATTTCGGCAAAAAATTCCTGACCTTTAAACGGCTTAATCCCTTCATTCCGGTTGTATTCTGATTTCAGTCATCCTACTTCCATCCTCTCGTCTCTCCTTTCCATCATTTTCGCTTCATTTTTATCAATCCATCTTATTCCAGCAGCATTCCAACGAAACCCCCACAATAACAACTAGTCTCACCTCTCTCTGTGATTTATACATCCCTGTTTGTGCCAGGAAAATATCGGCCCCTGCGTTCACTTGTTTCAGATATCGGGGCCCGGTGGTCAATGAATGGGAGGAAATTCCATTTTTCTCCTAGTTGGAGCAAATGAACAGGTACTCGCTCAATAGAAAAGCACTAATCTGATGACTTAAATCATTTTGGGTTTGTTATTTGATTGCTTCATGGCTTGAACGCTAAAGAATTTTTCTTGCTAAATAATTGTTTCTGGATCCATTAAAAATTCGAGTTCCAAGAGAGAAAAACAAGGATTAATTTGAAATGATGGATTAGTTTTGTTCTTTAATTTAATTTTACTGCAGGGGAAAGTTCAATAGGTTTTATATTAATCCATTTTCCTCCTGGGATTAATAAAGTTAATCATGTTTCACATAAAAAAAAGAGAAAATGTGAAATATGAAGTGAATGACTGCTGTAAGAATGGTTATTTTTGGGGACTGTTCAATCCGTTCCGTTCCGTCATCTTCCGCTTGTTCCGGGGTCGGGTCGCGGGGGCAACAGCCTCAAACGGGCAGCCCAGGCCTCTCTCACCCCGGCTGCATCCTCCAGCTCACCCAGAAGGATCCCAAGTTGCTCCCCGGCCAGCTGTGAGACATAGTCTCTCCAGCAGGTCCGGGGTCTGCCCATTGGTCTCCCCCCGGTGGGACGTGCCCGAAACACCTTACCTGCGAGGCGCTCGGGAGTTATCCTGACCAGATGCCCGAACCACCCCATCTTGCTCCTCTCGACCTGGAGAAGGAGCGGCTCGACACCGAGCTCCTCCCGGATGGCAGAGCTCCTCACCCGATCTCTGAGTGAGAGCCCAGCCACCCTGCGGAGGAAGCTCATTTCGGCCGCTTGTATCCGCGATCTGATTCTTTCGGTCACCACCCACAGATGGTGACCATAGGTGAGGGTTGGAACGTAAATCGACTTGTAAATCTCGCTGGATCGATTTGCCGCCGAGTGTGAAGCGGCCGGGATGGGAATTAGCGCCTCCAAATCCAAGACCATGGTCCTCGCCCGGAAAAGGGTAGAATTCCCCCTGCGAGTCAGGGACAGGGTCCTGCCCCAAGTGGAGGAGTTTAAGTATCTCGGGACTGTTCAATCCCGACCTCCAAATTAGGGTAAATTGGTCTCTGTACACTTCCGATGACGGCTGAGTGATAAATGGTAGGATTTAGGGTTTGATTATGAAGAAATAAAGTTAGAACGTGTAGACTTATATTCGAATTAAACAATTAAGACTAATTTGAACAATTTACTTGAGCCATTCAAAAAGTTTGAAGCTAACGGGGTTTGGAAATTGATAATTCAGAGTATCAGCTGGCACATATATTTACTTTTTAACACAGTGGTCCCCAACCTCCGGGCCGCGGACCGGTACCGGACCGTGGGTCATACGATACCGGGCCGCACAGAAAGAATAAATAACTTAAATTATTTCCATTTTATTTATTATTGGAGTCATAATGCTGTTTTAATTTGAAAAGTCACCGGATTTTCTTCCTTACATTCAAATGACTCACCAATAATGCGTCATTCCATCAAATTTAAAACCCTAAACTAGCAAAATGAGTTTTAAAAAAAGGGAAACTTGTTTGCTAAGGGGATTTACAAAGTTACGAAGCAGACTGGACCTTAGAAACACTCTTCAGGTTTCAGGCCAAGATGGGACTGTCTGGTTCCAGCAAAACAAACTCAGAACTCTGATCTAGTGTTACTGGGGGTAGCCTATCTGGTATTTTTATTCACTTTGTTTTTGTGATGTCTTTTATTTTGAAAGTATGTTTACCGTCACCATAGCAACCAGAGTGCGCTACCAGAACGACGAGAATGCGTTCCAGCAGAGAGAATGTTACCGTGTTATAAAGACGCTTGGTAATAAATTTTCTCGTGAAGACAAAGTGGATTTAAGATTATTATTATTGATTAAAAAGCCAGTTTTTCCAGCTGGTCTTGTCACCTTCAGACTGGTCCGTGCGCAGAAAAGGTCGGGGACTCCTGCTTTAACAGGCACACGTTTTTTACTACCGTAATTTCACGGCCGTAAGGCGCACCTAAAAGTCTCAAATTTTCTTTGAAATGAGCGGTGCGCCTTTTTGTGCGGTGCGCCTTGTGTGTGAGAAAAGGCGGACCTAAAAGAAAACGCCGTGCCCGCTAGGCGGACCTGAAAGAAAACACATGAGAACGTTAAAGAGTGAAGTGTGAGCGGCGTGGGAGCGATGGATGACCGAAGGGGACCACAGTTTCACAAAGGGTGGAAGGCAGCGCCGGGCAAGTTACGCTGCAGTTTGCCAATGGATTGTAGATGCTTGGACTAACGTGTCTGCTGGTACTGTTATCCGAGCTTTCGCAAAAGCTAGTATCCTTTCTGAGGAGCCGCACAGTACAGACAGTGACTTTGACAGCAAGGAGCGAAGTGGACCTGCTCTGTTGGATTTTGCGCAGCTGTTCAATTCCAAAACAGAGGATGAGGACTTTGACGGATTTGAATAAAGACTATTACCGGTAATGTGCTTGTTTATACTACTTAAATAAAGTACAACCAAACTCAGTTTTGCCCCGATCTATTTTTTAATACGCACATTTGCATGCTTGCGTGTGTGTTGTTGTAAGGCAGTGTGTGTCTGAGACTGCGCCTTTTCGTACGGTGCGCCTTGTGTGTTAAATACAGCAATGGCGCACATAACTGTGGCTGCGCTTTTTCGTACGGTGCGCCTAATGGCCGTGAAATTACGGTCATTTTTTTTACTCTGAACTGGGGTTTCACGCATTCAAAGTAACAGAAAACCGGAAAGTGAACAACCAGAAGTGTCGAATAATCTCTTGAACACTTGTTTTGAGTTGCCACGGACGCTTTTGGCCGTTTTCCCGATAACTAATGCGGATTCTACACCTTTTAAAGGGTTAAAATCAGTGGAAAAGTTCTTTAGATATTTTTTGTGGTCCGATTTTTGTTCTTATTTTTTTATGAAAAAAATGGCGTTTTAATTGACAAAAATGGAATACAATGAGGGTAAAAATATTTATCAAGTGATCAGGAGTCCAATTAGTGCAAGCTAGATTAGAAAATGACGAGAATCGTCATGGCAACGAGAGCCCGCCATTACAACCATTTTCCCGCCTTTTATATAAAACTTACTTTCTCGTAACTACCGTAATTTCACGGCCATTAGGCGGACCGTACGAAAAGGCGCAGCCTCAGTTTTGTGCGCCATTGCTGTATTTAGCACACACATAAGGCGCACCGTACGAAAATGCGCAGTCTCAGTCACACACCGCCTTATAACGACACACACGCACGCATGCAAATGTGCGTATTAAAAAATAGATCGGGAGCAAAACTGAGTTTGGTTGTACTTTATTTAAGTAGTATAAACAAGCACATTACCGGTAATAGTCTTTATTCAAATCCATCAAAGTCCTCATCCTCTGTTTCGGAATCAAACAGCTGCGCAAAATCCAACAGAGCAGGTCCACTTCGCTCCTCGCTGTCAAAGTCACTGTCTGTACTGTGCGGCTCCTCAGAAAGGATACCAGCTTTTGAGAAAGCTCAGATAACAGTACCAGCAGACACGTTAGTCCAAGCATCTACAATCCATTGGCAAACTGTAGCGTAACTCGCCCGACGCTGCCTTCCACCCTTCGTGAAACTGTGGTCTCCTTCGGTCATCCATCGCTCCCACGCCGCTCACACTTCACTCTTTAACGTTCTCATGTGTTTTCTTTTAGGTCCGCCTCGCGGGCACGGCATTTTCTTTTAGGTCCGCCTCGCGGGCACGGCGTTATCTTTTAGATCCACTTTGTCTCACACACAAGGCGCACCGCACAAAAAGGCGCACCGCTCATTTTGAAGAAAATTTGAGACTTTTAGGTGCGCCTTATGGCCGTGAAATTACGGTAATTTATTTATTTTTGTAAAAAAAAAAAAAAAACAATACATTTATAAAAATCAACCAACCATATGCTTTTTAATTCTGGACCAGCAGTCCACGCTGGTCCACTAATTTCCACTTTGACTCCACTCGGCGAGGTGGAGCAGAGATTTGGCCACATAATCCCTGTGAGAAAGACTAAAGTTGTAGAGGAAGTGTGTGTGTGTGTGTGTATTTTTCGCGTATGGAACCAGTTTTTTTCATGTGGGTGCTGATACCTCCTGTTCCACCACATGAACGTTTCTGAGCAGGATAGAGTGACAGGAATGTGAGTGTGTCGCAGTAGATTCTAATGACTCAGTGTATTCCTGATCTCAGCTCCTTCCTCACTTTCTCAGACTTCACATGAGGCTCAAGTTTCCGATCTGCTCATTTCTTCGGCATTGACACACAGTATTTGTCTTTTTCATAACTCGGTTTTCTTTCTAGCGGTAACACTATTACTTTTTTTTAAATATATATTTTAAATCACTTTTCCACACCGCCGCGTGGGTCCGAGGCCTACCCCTGTGTCTCAGTTGCATTACCAACATTTTGATGTGGTAACAACCCAATTTAAAGCGTCACTCTACACCTGGAAGTGTTAAATTCGTGTTTAACTTTTGTGTAAAAACCAGAAAGAGGTGACGTAGAGGTGTGTTTATTTTTTTTAAGAGGGGTTACACAAAGCAAGCGAATATTTCTGTGACTGTTTGTGTTAGCCGTGTGTGTGTGAATGCAACCCAATCTACTCCGCAGTATGTCATCTCGGCCCTGTTAGGCTCACCTGAGGTTATGAGGTACAGGTTCCCACAGCTCGCTGTCTCGGTTGCTGCTCATGTAACAGAATAATCACAATGACCTTTCTCCGGAACAACCCAGAGCGAGGCGCATGAGGACATTTGTTTCTACAGTTTATACAACTCCACCGATCCACAGGAGAACATAAAGTTTATTTAAAATAAACAGTGATGTTTTATGACCTCTTCAGTCGGCAATTTTCCACACAAAAGAAATTATTCAGCAGTAAAGTGACTTTAAGTGTAAAGCGTCTTTGAGTGTCTTGAAAAGTGCTATAGAAGTAGAATGCTTTATTATTATTCACAGAAATTTGTGGAGATGTTTGAAATCTTACATTTTTAAGCTTGAAAATGTCAAATAGGAGCACATATCATAGGCAGTGGTGGACAGAATTAGGTAAATGTACTTCGTTACTGTACTTAAATAAAAAAATTGTGTATCAGTACTTTACTTAAGCAAAATTTAAGACCGGTACTTTTACTTTTACTTCACTACAGTTTTAGAGCAAATATCTGTACTTTTACTTCGCTACTTTTTAAAAGTGTGTTTTACATTTTTTGTTACATTTTTGTTCAGGAATTTGAAAAATACACAGTTTTTTTTTAGCGCATCTTGAAGCTGCATCGCCAAAATAAAAAGAAGCAGTTGATCGGGAGAAGAAGTAATGAATCGAGAAACATTTTCCGCATTCATTCAGCGCCAAAAACCTAACATCAAATCTAGTACAAATTAAAAAGAGTCAGAAGATCGTTGTTCGTTGTGTTTACTTCTAAATAAAAAGTTGAGCCATCATTACACAGAGCAGGGGCGGATCTAGAATTTTCCAAAGGGGGGTGGGGCTTTGACAAAGCCAATTTAGGGTGACTGGGGGCCTCCCCCCAAAAACATTTTAAAAAATAAGTGTCATTTTCCTCCATTTTGGCGGCCCATTCACTGGCCCTTCTAGGAGATAGCTTGACTTGTCCCCTTTTCTTTTATTTTATTTATTTATTTATTTATTTTGTGGACCAAACGAGGCGGGAGAGGGGGGGTCACACCCCCGCAGAGTATTTATCCTGGTTACCATGGTGATACCCTATAGCACAAAAAACAACATTTGAATTATGATCGACTACTTTTACTTTTTACTTAAAAAGTACAATTTACACCAACTACTTTTGTACTTTTACTTAAGTAGATTTTTTTTATTGGTACTTTTACTTTTACTTAAGTAAATTTTTTGCCTAATTATCTGTACTTTTACTTAAGTACAAAAAGTGAGTACTTCATCTACCACTGGTCCACAGTCCTCTCAAAGCTTGTTGTGTACCACTTTTGTCCCAAAAAATGATTTTGGACTGTTGCAAAATGTATCATAATAAAAAAAATCCAGTGGTTAATATTACAGTAGGCTTTGTTTGTCGGAATGTAAAATGTGGGAAAATAAGTTGGTGTCATCGGCATAGATTTTTCCGCTGAATATTGTTGCAGAACTAGTGAAACTATTCATAAAAGTTATAAATAGTACTGACCTGAGTTGTGAACCTTGAAAGAGTCCATTTAAAACATTGTTTTATCATTTTTAGGATGATTTGTTTCTCTAAAACTAGAAGGATCCAACTTCTTCAGCAGGCCATGGAGAAGTTGATGATCCCTCATAAAAATGGAAAGATGATATCTTTATCCTTTTTATATTAAAATAAAAGAAGGTGATAACTTAAGGGTAATAAAAAAATCCCCCTCACCTTAGAGAACATCTGAAGTTTTTCTTTTAATAAAACCTACATGGAATTATATTCAATTATTCACGGAACTGGATTCGTTCAAGAATATTATAACGATGCACAAGTGTGTATTTTATTGCCAAAGTCTTTCTACGAGACATTAAAAATATCCTCCATTTTGTCCATTTTCCAAAACGGAAACTAATTGAAGCAACAAATCTCGATGGGAGGATTATAACCAGTGGTGGATGAAGTACTCACTTTTTGTACTTAAGTAAAAGTACAGATAATTAGGCAAAAAAAACCTAAAGTAAAAGTACCGATAAAAAAATTTACTTAAGTAAAAGTACAAAAGTAATTGGTGTAAATTTGACTTTTTAAGTAAAAACGGGTGGAGACGGTGGCCGCGTGGTTAGCGCGTTCGCCCGCGGACCTGAAAGTCGCGGGTTTGCGTCCCATGGAGAGCACGTCTAGGGTCCTTGGAGAAGACACCTAACCCCCGCTTCTCCCGCCGTTGAAGGGCAGCCTGCTGCGGTGTAAGGAGTGCAGCAAACAAATTTCCCCGGTGAGGGATGAATAGAGTAATTCAAAAAAAAAAAAAAAAAAGTATTCGATCATAATTCAAATGTTATTTTTTGTGCTGTAGGGTCATAAACAAATACTCTGCAGGGGCGTGATGCCCCCTCTCTCGCCTCTTTTGGTCCACAAAAAAAGAAGAAAGGAAAGGGGACTGACTAGTCAGGCTATCGCCTAGTAGGGCCAGGAAATGGGCACCAGAATGCAAGAAAATGACACTTGTTTTTTAAAATGTTCTGGGGGAGGCCCCCAGTCGCCCTATATTGGCATTGTCAATGACCTCACGCCCCCTCTCTGTCCCTTTAGAAAATTCTAGATCCGCCCCTGCTCTGTGTAATGATGGCTCAACTTTTTCTTTAGAAGTAAACACAAAAAACAACGATCTTCTGACTCTTTTTAATTTGTACTATATTTGATGGTATTTTTTTGGCGCTGAATGAATGCGGAAATTGTTTACTCTCGATTCTGATTGATCCTCGATTCCTTACTTCTTCTCCCGTTCAACTGCTTCTTTTGATTTTGGCGATGCGGCTTCAAGATGCGCTAAAAAACCTGTGTATTTTTCAAATTCTTGAACGAAAATGTAACAAAAAATGTAAAACACACTTTTAAAAAGTAGCGAAGTAAAAGTACAGATATTTGCTCTAAAAATGTAGTGAAGTAAAAGTAAAAGTACCGGTCTTAAATTTTACTGAAGTAAAGCACAGATACACAATTTTTTTACTTAAGTACAGAAACGAAGTACATTTACTTCGCTACGTTACACCACTGATTAGAACCATCTGCAGATCAAAGTAGTTTGAGGCCCTGTCCACACGTAGCGGGGTATTTTTGAAAACGCATATATTTTTATCCGTTTTGGCCTCTCATCTACACAAAAACGAGGGTTTTTTTTTACTCAAGATAGGCTTTTTTGAAAACTCCAGCCAAAGTAGAGATTTCGGAAAACTCAGTTTTTGCGTTTGCGTGTGGACGTACGAAAACGGAGAGTAGCGTTTTTATCCGTCACTACCTGCGACAAGTAATACACATACGTCATGTGCGTCCTTGTTTGGATCGCAAACAAGTTTTAGGCAGCATGGATCCAATCTATATTTTCCTGTGTTTTATTAACTTTATAGTCGATGACGACTTTTAAAAGTAATTCCACAATCACACAAACAAGATGCCTGGCGCCATGTTTCAGGTTTTGCGGAAATGACAGCAGAGGTGCTCTGACTGGATAGCTCAGAACTTACACTTACATCAATACTGCCGCCTACTGGTCTGGCATGCTCATAACCGCACTCAGAAGTGTATTATTTATACAGCTTTGTGTGGACGCGAGCGTTTTCCTAAAACGAAGGACAGCAGATATGTGTTTTCAAAAATACCCAGCTACGTGTGGGCGGGGCCTGAGATTTAGAGCAATTATTAATAAATTTCCGATAAAAAAATACTGAACACTGTTTTTTGCGAATTTCAGACATTTTTTTTTTTTTTTAAACACACAACCATGTCTTAAACATATGGGGAACATAAAGTATTCAGCGAACAGGCCAAAACGTCTTCTTGATTGATGTCGAAAATCCAAATAAAATTGATAGACCGACTGGAAATGATGTATCGACAACAAGAAGCCATTCCGTTTCCCAAAGAAAAGAAAGACATCAGAGATGATAAATTGTTGGCTGGTCAATGAGTCTCCATTTCACCTCCATGTGGAGAGGGTATGGTTGGAATTTGGTGGAAACCACATGAAAGAAAGAACGCATACCACCAACTCTTACAGGATGTTATGTGTTAGTTACGTACAAATACGGCGTAGTTTAACCACCGGAATTGACCAATATGTTACTACCAGTGGTGGAACGTAACGAAGTAAATGTACTTCGTTACTGTACTTAAGTAAAAAATTGTGTATCTGTACTTTACTTAAGTAAAATTTAAGACCGGTACTTTTACTTTTACTTCACTACATTTTTAGAGCAAATATCTGTACTTTTACTTCGCTCCTTTTTAAAATTGTCTTTTACATTTTTCGTTACATTTTCGTTCAGGAATTTGAAAAATACACAGGTTTTTTAGCCCATTTTGAAGCCGCATCGCCAAAATCAAAAGAATCAGTTGATCGGGAGAAGAAGTAATGAATCGAGAAACATTTTCCGCATTCATTCAAAAACCTAACATCAAATATAGCACAAATTAAAAAGAGTCAGAAGATCGTTGTTCGTTGTATTTACTTCTAAATAAAAAGTTGAGCCATCATTACACAGAGCAGGGGCGGATCTAGAATTTTCCAAAGGGGGGTGGGGCTTTGACAAAGCCATTATATAGTGACTGTGGGGGCCTCCCCCCAAAAACATTTTAAAAAATAAGTGTCATTTTCCTCCATTTTGGCGGCCGATTTGCTGGCCCATCAAAAAGATAGCTTGACTTGTCCCCTTTCCTTTTATCTTATTTATTTTTTTTTGTGGACCAAAAGAGCAGGGAGAGGGAGTGCTATACGGTGTCCTGGTTACCATGGTGACACCGTATAGCACAACAAATAACATTTGAATTATGATCGAATACTTTTGCTTTTTACTTAAAATTTACGCCAAATACTTTTTTACTTTTACTTAAGTAGATTTTTTTTATTGGTACTTTTACTTTTACTTAAGTAATTTTTTTGCCTAATTATCTGTACTTTTACTTAAGTACAAAAAGTGAGTACTTCATCCACCACTGCTGCTGACCACGTCTATCCTTTCGTGGACCATTTTCTTGACCTGTTATGTAGCTATAAATCCTTTAAATACAATACTTTAATGGATGTAAAGACACCCTAGAGAGTCTTTAAAAATATGTAAAGGAATCGTTTGAACTTCTCTTGAACTTCGCCTGTCAGATGTCACAGCTAAGAATTTTTGAGAAACTCCTCATGCCCATCTCGAATTTAAAACTTCAAACGATGAGTTTTAATCAGTAAAATCGGAAATTTACAACCAAGACCGATCAAGTTTCGGACTTGACTTTTTGATAGCGTGACTTCACCATTAAAAGCAAGTATTTTTTACAGTTATGACGTCTACATTAAAATGTTACGCATTAAAGATATTTTGATAGTCACAAATTAAATAGACAGAATACGACAAATCGAAAGTTTGTATTATTTAAAGTTACAGTTTAAATCAATAAAAAGGCAACTAAACCATAAAAGTGACAAAAATGTGTACTTTAGGGGATTTTGATGTCTTATTTTATGGCGCTAACGTCAAGTTTTGGGCACTTGAACTTTTAACAGTCTTATGGTTATAATTATTGAAGATTTTTTTCTTTGTAGAACCTGAATCTTTGCGATTTACTGGAAAAAGCCCTAAGTCCCTAAAATTGATTTTTAAATATTTTTCTGCACTTAAGGAGTAATAAGGGTTTCAATCAAAATATCTAATGTTTTTTGGGTCTAAACAATTAGACCTATCTAGGTCTAATTAGAATATCTAGGCCCATCGAGGCGTTGGAGGGATCCAGTTTGGTGACCTCAGGATCGGATCTCTGTTTTTTGCGGATGATGTGGTCCTGTTGGCTTCATCGGACCGTGATCTCCAGCTCTCACTGGATCGATTTGCTGCCGAGTGTGAAGCGGCCGGGATGGGAATTAGCGCCTCCAAATCCGAGACCATGGTCCTCACCCGGAAAAGGGTGGAATGCCCTCTGTGGGTCAGGGACAGGGTCCTGCCCCAAGTGGAGGAGTTTAAGTATCTCGGGGTCTTGTTCACGAGTGGGGGAAGGATGCAGTGGGAAATCAAGAGGCGGATCGGTGCAGCATCAGCAATAACTAGGATGCTGCATCGGTCCATCATGGTAAAGAGAGAGCTGAGCTGAAAAGCAAAGCTCTCGATTTACAAGTCGATCTACGTTCCAACCCTCACCTATGGTCACCAGCTGTGGGTGGTGACCGAAAGAATGAGATCGTGGATACAAGCGGCCAAATTGAGCTTCCTCCGCAGGGTGGATCGGGTGAGGAGTTCTGCCATCCGGGACGAGCCCAGTGTTGAGCCACTCCTCCTCCAGGTCAAAAGGAGCCAGATGGGGTGGTTCGGGCATCTGGTCAGGATGCCCCCCGAGCGCCTTGCTGGTGAGGTGTTTCGGGCACATCCCACAGGGAGGAGACCGAGAGGCAGACCCCGGACCCGCTGTAGAGACTACAGGCATGTGAGAAAATTAGGACACCCCATTGAATAATCAGCTCTTTATTTGGAAATGGTTCACATACCAATATCCAGTCATGTTTATATGTATTTTTCAAAAAGAAAGTGATTTGATTGCAATTTAACAACAAAAATGAACATTGTTTGACAAATCCAAAAAAAGAAAAAAAATAAAGTCTGTATTTTAATGGAGGAAAAAGTTAGGACACCCTACCCCCTAATAGCTAGAGTTGCCCCCTTTGGCTGATATAACTCCAACGAGACGCTTTTTGTAGCCTTTTACCAGTCTCTGACATCGATCAGGAGAAAGTTTGGCCCACTCCTCAATGCAGAATTATTTTAGCTGTGAGATGTTTGAGGGGTGTCTTGCATGTACAGCCCGTTTCAAGTCACCCCACAGCATTTCGATGGGATTAAGATCAGGGCTTTGACTAGGCCATTCCAGGACTCTCCACTTCTTCTTTTTTAGCCAGTCCTTGGTGGATTTGCTGGTATGCTTTGGGTCATTGTCTTGTTGCAGTATCCAGTTACGCTTCAGCTTTAATTTTTTGACAGATGGTTTCACATTTTCTTCAAGCACCTTCTGATACACAGTAGAATTCATGGTAGATTCTATGAAGGTGAGCTGGCCAAGTCCTGCTGCAGCAAAGCAACCCCAAACCATGACACTGCCCCCTCCATGCTTTACAGTTGGTATGAGGTTCTTTTCTTGGAAGGCTGTATTTGGTTTACTCCAAACATGTCTTCTGTTCTGGTGTCCAAATAATTCAATTTTAGACTCATCTGTCCAAAGAACCTTATTCCAGAAGTAGTGGTCTTTGTCTATGTTCTCTCTGGCAAACTTCAGTCTGGCCTTGATGTTTTTTTTAGAGAGCAAAGGTTTCTTCCTTGCACACCTCCCATGCAAGTCACACTTGTGCAGTCTCTTTCTGATCGTAGAGTCATGCACTTTCACATTGACAGTTGCCAGAACCTGCTGTGATTCCCTTGATGACACTTTAGGATTTTTTAAGACCTCTTTGAGCATCTTGCGTTCTGCTCTGGGGGGAAACTTGCCCGGACGGCCAGATCTTGGCATGGTGGCAGTTGTTTTAAATGTCCTCCACTTGTAAATAATTTTGCAAATGGTGGAATGGCTGATGTTAAATTCTTTTGAAATCTTTTTAAATCCTTTACCAGACTCGTAAGCGGCCACAATCTTCATTCTGAGGGCATCAGGAAGCTCTTTAGACCTCACCATGGCGCTCACCTCAACATCTCAACTGTCAGGGCCACACCAAACTAAATCTGAGGTTTAGATAGAGCAAGGCTCCATTCAAATGCTGGGTAACGATGTACAAATCATGTGCACCTGACGTGATGCACCTGTTTGGGATTTTCAACATTTTAAGAGGGATAATATAGGGGGTGTCCTTATTTATTCCTCACCAGAAATTGCATTATTTTTTTATTAAATTTTACAGAAAGTTTTGAAAAGGCTTTTCTTATTTTTTTATTGTTTAGTTATATTACTTGGATCCCTGAGTTTAATTAAAATTGACATTAACTACCCATATGTCCAAATATATTTTAAAATACACAGGATTTCATAGGATGTCCTAATTTTTTCACATGCCTGTATGTCTCACAGCTGGCTGGGGAACGACTCGGAATCCTTCCGAGTGAGTTGGAGTTTGCAGCCGGGGTGAGAGAGGCCTGCGCTTCCTGTCTGAGGCTGTTGCCCCCGCGACCCGACCCCGGAACAAGCGGAAGATGACGGAACAAACGGAACAGTGGGAATCAGTAAAATCACTGCAGCTCTCTACTGCTCCTCCCCGACGTGAAAAGTCTGATTGCATAAGGCCCGTTTTTAATTATTTTTTTTAATAATACTTTTCCACTTACTTGAACATCATACATCTACTAAGTATATGTATAATTATATTTTTTTTCACGTTCAAAAAATTTCATTTATATAGTTATTGTGTTTAAAAAATTTCTATCCAAACTTTCCAAATGATCTGAAATTCTGGTGTGTTTAGACAACCCAAACAGAATAATTTGAGTGTTATTGGGTTATAATTGTCATCCCTCTCTCCTGGAACACTTCCTCCCTCCAAATTCTGCCCTCTACCCTAACTCAACACACCTGGTCTCAATTCCCTCTCCCTAATGTCTCCAGCTGGGTCTTGTCTTCTCCAGGTTAGGCCTGGCTTCCTTCACTCTAGTGTCAGAGTGTCTGCTCTGCTGTTGTTCATCTTCTGCTGCAGCCATGATGGTGTCCCTCCACATCTGGTCCCTTTCACATCGTCTTCTGGGTTTCTACATGTCTAACCCCCAAACCCTCATCTGGGTTCTCTTCAACACCATCGTGACAACTATGGTAGGTTTGAAAGCTCAGTGGTAGAATTTCTGCCCTAGAACAGGGAATCGGTTTGATTCCCACTCAGCCTATGCCTAAATGTCACTGGTAAAGACACCTAACCCTCCATTTCTCCCACCATTGGTTTAAATGGGATGGCTAAGCATTTGCAAATTTAAGGACCGATAGTGACACTACGTCAAATTTAAAAACCAATCACTGCTGCACTTTTGGCTAGGTATTTTCAGTCGCATTTCAGCGCAAAAGTATCCACTTTAACTATGCAGTAATTAGTAAGTTTATGTTTAGACATGCTAACGGTTCACATAATGATACGAGTTTGGAAATCAAGCTAACTTGTAAACTATGTTCTCTGAAAGTTAAGATTTGCAGGGAAATTTTGTTTTGTCTTCTGAACCACATAATCCGTAACAAAGCCAGGGGGGCGGAGCCTATCCTGACTGAATTAGGCGGAGTGGCAACGTACACCCCAAGCAAATTGACAGTCTTTCATGGGGCCACACACACACACTCATACTTACAGGCAATTTTTTAGCGACTAGTCAACCTAACATGCATGTTTTTGGAGGGTGGGAGGAAACTAGAGTACCTGGAGAAAACCCACGCTTACGCAGGGGGGAACATGCAGAGGGGCTAGAGCCTATCCCGACTGAATTAGGTCAAGAGGCAAAGCACACCCCAAACAAGTTGCCAGTCTTTCTTGGGGCCACACACACACACACTCATACTTACGGGCAATTTTTTAGCGGCTAGTCAACATAGCATGCATGTTTTTGAAGGGTGGGTGAAAACCCATGCTTATGCAGGGGGGAACTTGCAGGGGGACAGGAGCCTATCCCGACTGAATTAGGTCGAGAGGCAAGGTACACCCCAAACAAGTTGCCTGTCTTTTATGGGGCCACACACACGCACTCATACTTATCAGCAATTTCATAGCGGCCATTTAACCTAGCATGCATGTTTTTGGAGGGTGGGTGGAAACGGGAGTACCCGGAGAAAACCCACGCTTACGCAGGGGGGCCGGAGCCTATCCTGACTGAATGAGGTCGAGAGGCAAGGCACACCCCAAACAAGTTGCCAGTCTTTCGTGGGGCCACACACATACACTCATACCTACGAGCAATTTCATAGCGGCCAATCAACCTAGCATGTATGTTTTTGAAGGGCGGGTGAAAACCCAGGGGGGAACTTGCAGGGGGACAGGAGCCTATCCCGACTGAATTAGGTCGAGAGGCAAGGTACACCCCAAACAAGTTGCCAGTCTTTTGTGGGGCCACATACTCACTCATACCTACAGGCAATTTTTCAGCGGCAATTCAACCTAGCATGCATGTTTTTGAAGGGTGGGGGGAAACCCACGCTTACACAGGGGGAACATGCAGGGAAGCTGGAGCCTATCCCGACTGAATTAGGTTGAGAGGCAAGGTACACCACAAACAAGTTGCCAGTTTTTAGTGGGGCCACACACACATTCGTACTTACGGGCAATTTTATAGCGGCTAGTCAACCTAGCATGCATGTTTTTGAAGGGTGGGGGAAAACCCACACTTACGCAGGGGGAATTTGGAGGGGGGCCGGAGCCTATCCCGACTGAATTAGGTCGAGAGGCAAGGTACACCCCAAACAAGTTTGATAGTCTTTCAGGGGGCCACACACATACACTCATACCTACGAGCAATTTCATAGCGGCCAGTCAACCTAGCAAGCATGTTTTTGAAGGGTGAGTGAAAACCCACGCTTACGTAGAGGGGAACATGCAGCAGAGCCGGAGCCTATCCCGACTGAATTAGGTCGAGAGGCAAGACGCACCCCAACCAAGTTGCCAAGTTGTCTTTTGTGGGGCCACACACTCACTCATACCTACGGGCAATTTTTTAGCGGCCATTCCACCTAGCATGTAGATGTTTTTGGACAGTGGGAAGAAACCGGAGTACCCGAAGAAAACCTACACATACATGAGGAGAATATGCAAACTCCACACAGAATGGCTTGTGATTTAAGCCTCGCCCCCACCCAGGACTTGAACCCCGACCTCCTTGTTGTCAAGTCACTGTGCTAGCTACTGCGCCATTGTGCTGCCAACAGTAAAATTTTGATTTAAAAAAACCCAAACAATTTTAGCCCTAATATTCTAATTGTTACTATGTGTGTATAAATGTATATGTTTATGTTTACTGTCTTTCGTTTAGTGTCTTTAGTGTTTAGTGTCTTTCGTTCAAGGCAGGAAACAATTTCATCATCCTCGCCGGCCAAGTCTTCTCACCCCTAAGCTAGGCTGTTTTGATTTTTTTCCCCCGGATTTCAATTTCTTTCTCGAGCACAATAACAACTCGCCTTTATTTGTACCAGACTCGGTCACGCCTGTCACGGGTTTTAATGAACAATGCCGCCTGGTCCGACCAAACTTCTGAACCACCAGATTAAGTAAAGCCAAGGCCTCAAACTTATACTTTGACCATCAATTTAAATTCTGAAAGTCTCTATCACTGTAAATCCACACCTTAACGATGCTTTTCTCCAATGAATTAAAAAAGAAAAGGATTTCAGTCATTTTTTTTCCGATTTCCCACAAGGTGGGCCACATTTTTACAAACCCCGGTCAAATTTGTTTTCAGGCTACAGAGACCCGACATGCTCACATACTGAATTCATTCTGTTTTCACGTGTTATTGCCAGATGTTTCTGTAACATAAAATCTAGGTAATGTTTGAAGGATTATTGAACGTGTTGTAGATTTATTGAGTTGGTAGTATCTGGCTGTTTTTCAGGAGTCCAGCGTAGCTAAAAATTTCTCCTGGAACTGCTTTTGTCGGTTTTATCTACGACGTTCTAGCAGATGTCCTCGTCTTCGGAGTGCGTAAAACTGAAACTTGAATTTAGATTTCTTTAGAAAAATGAGAGACTGAGTTAGAGAGACATGGGTGTATCAAAGGGCGCCGGCTCATTGAGAACACAAATATGTTGAAAAACGCTTCAAACTACAAACAAGATCAAGTCAACGCTAATGTGTCAAATAAAATGAACCGTTACAAGTCTGGATTTTGAAAGATATCGCGTTTACAAGAATTTGTGACCAAGGACGGATCCAGGAGGGGGATCCCTCCCCCCTTTTTTTGGTCCACAAAAAAAAAATAAGAAAGGAAAGGGGATTAGTCAAGCTATCCCCTCGCAGGGCCAGCGAATGGGCCACCAAAATGCAGGAAAGATATTTTCTAAATGTTCTGGAGGGGATGCCTCGAGCCTGGATTTGTCAGTGACCTTAGGGCCCCCCCTTTAGAAAATCCTGGATCCGCCCCTGATGTCCTCAACTTTTGACCTAGACCAGGCATGGGCAAACTACGGCCCGCAGGCCACATGCGGCCCGCCATACGTTTTAATCCAGCCCGTCGAACTAGGAAAAAAAAAAAGTAATAAACCATGTTAGTTTGATTTTTTTTTTTTTTTTTTATGTTTGCGCATTAGATGGCGCCAAAGATAAGAAAAACCATCGGACCCAATACACGCACGTAAAAAAGCGTGTTAGATGTTAAAACAAGCAAAATGTTACATCAAGCGCTTAGAGTTCAAACCTAGCGCCTCAAGATTTTAAATTTAACGCTCTTGATGTAACATTTAGCGCTTGTTTAAAATCTAACGTCATTCTATCGGTCTAATCTAGCGGTTACCAAAGCATGCCATCCATCTGCTCCGGTTCTAGGACATTTCAGCCACGGATATTTCAGCCACGGACATTTGAGCCAAAAAACTGCAAGCTAGGATATTTGAGCCATGTGCGCCCCCGAATTTAGGACAATTCAGCCACGGACATTTGAGCCAAAAACCTATTTGACTTAAACACAGGCAAGAAGACTCCCTGCTTCCTTCGTGGCATCAGTCACAACCATCGTGGAGGACAACTAAACTTGTAAAATATTGTGTAAAATTGTGTATTGTGTAAAATATGTAAAAAAATTAAATTTTTTTTTTACATATTTTATGTAAAAATTCTGATATTTTATGTAAAAATTTTATCGTAAATAAACAGTTGCACTACAGAAAAATTGCTTTTAGTCTTAAAAATTTTTATCGTGCAAAAATTTTTATCGTGCTTTTAGTCATTTAAATTTTTTTTAGTCATTTTTATCCCATGGCTCATATAAAAAATTCTGATATTTAAAAAAAAAAATTGATATTTTATGTAAAAATTCTGATATTTTATGTAAAAATTTGATCGTAAATAAACAGTTGCACTACAGAAAAATTGCTTTTAGTCTTAAAAATTTTTATCGTGCAAAAATTTTTATCGTGCTTTTAGTCATTTAAATTTTTTTTTTTATCTTTTTATCTTTTTTTAAATAAACAAACACTTGCGCCCAGGTTGCAGTTCTTCAAATGTCCGTGGCTGAAATGTCCGAGTCACCGTGGCTCAAATATCCTAGCTTGCAGTTTTTTTTTGGCTCAAATGTCCGTGGCTGAAATATCCGTGGCTGAAATGTCCGTTCACCATCTGCTCCTGTTCCCAGGGGCGAATACAGGATTCGCCGCCCCCGTCCGCCTCCCTCCCTCCGGTCCGGCCCAAAAAACTCAATGTGGCCCGCGAGTCAAAAAGTTTGCCCACCCCTGACCTAGACCTTTGGTCGCATGACGCTGAAAACCCGGTCAGTTTATCCACAGCTGACAGTAAGTGTGAGTAGTTCCATATCACGTTCCCAAAAGGTCTTATGGAATAACGAATGTACACATCTGAGTGTTTTACGCCATGGCCCACAAAATAAGAGCTGTACGATTTAAAGTGTATTGTAAAATATCGTTTGTGATTTTTGACTCGTTATTTTTTGTTATCTTCTATTATTCAACCTCGGTGAGTTTGTGTGAACTATAGCCTCTGTTTCCTGTTCGTAACAGATAGGACTGGTTACGAACAAAAAAAACAAAAAACAAAAAACAAAACAAAAAAAAAACATGTTATTGTTTTATTTACCCTGCAATTGTGATGTTTCCTCACTAGAGGCGCAATCTAGATAATATTGGCTTTGTTGAGAAAACAACAACACTGCTCCCATTAAAATGTGTGTGTCTTCGTGTTGCATACGCTGTCAAAATAAGCAGCGAATGCCCAATACACAAATATAAACAAGCGTGTTAGATGTTAAAACAAGCAAAATATTACATCAAGCGGTTAGATTTCAAACCTAGCGCCGCTAAATGCACGTTTTTAAGCACTATCGCACTAGATTTCAGACCTAGCGCTGCTAGATTTGAATTTTAACACTCTTGATGTAACATTTAGCGCTTGCTTAAATCTAGCGCGCCATACTATCGGTCTAATCTAGCGGTTACCAAAGCATGCCATCCATCTGCTCTTGTTCCGACCCCTATTCAAATGTTAGAACTCAATATGCCCCGCAAATCAAAAAATTTGCCCACCCCAGGTTTAGAGCGTCCACAAAAAATTCGCAAACACCACCATTTTTTATCGAAATACATTAGTAATAAATTCATATTTAAGGTTTGTTTATGTTTTAAATGGACTCATGTTCTTATTAAGTCCATGTCTTCCTTCCTGTTTGACTCCATAGTCATTGACCGCATCGCTACGTGTGATTTGTTCGCCTCGTTTCCTTTCCTTCCTCAAACGACTTAATCAGTTTATTGCGTTTCCTTCCAGTGATTGGACTTGACCAAAACCGGCTTCTACGGCTCGTTCTCATAGTTCTAAACTCGTTCCAACCCAGTGTGTGAAAAATCAACTCGAGCAGCTTGTTTTTTATCCTCCTCGCCTTATTTCCCCGCGTGCCAGGTCAGGCAGCTTTAATGGCCTTATCAAAGGCTCGCTGATGTTTGTTGGTCCACCACAGGAATGAGCGCATTGTTTTAGGGTGGTATGTAAGGTAGTCCGATCGCACGACTCCCACTGATTCTGAAATTCCCGTCCCCAATAGCCGGTAGTGGAGGCAACAAAGTTGAAACATTTGTATTGTTCTTCTAAAAAAGTCTGTGTGTGTCAGGTTGTGTGGCTGTCTGGCCCCACCGAGTCTCTTCAGGAAGTTTTGCTTTTTTTTTTTTTATGAGTGTGTGTGTGCGTTGTGTTTTCCAGCTTTATAAAACTCATTTCCTGGCTGGCTCTTAGGAAAACAGAGCATGATGGGTAATGTGGAGGACATGGAAGGAACGGCGGCCACTGTTGGGTTTGAATGGTGTGTGATTGTGTTGTGATGGATGTGTGTGTGTGTGTGTGTGTGTGAGGAAGGGAGGAACCATATAGAACGAGGGTAGCTTAAACAAACCAATTGGTCTTTTTTAAACACTCCTATGGAAACATGGAGGGGTCAAAAAATAAAGCAGATAACAGTTTGAAATAAGTTTTATGTACATTGGGGTCTTGTTCAGGAATGAGGGACAGGTGGAGCGGGAGATCGACAAACAGATGAGCGCAGCATCTGCAATAATTAGGACGTTGTATCATTCCGCCGTGGTGAAAAAGAGCGGAGCCAAAAAGCGATGCTTTATGTTTACCAGTTGATCTACGTTCCTATCCTCACTTATGATCACTAGCTGTGGGTGGTAACCGAAAAAAAAAAAAAAAAAAAAAGAGATCACGGATACAAGCGGTTGAAATGAGATTCCTCTGCAGGGGGACTGGCCCTCACTCAGAGATAGAGGAGGGAGGTAAGCTGTTTTGGGAATGTGTCAGGAGAGTAGTCTGTTCCCTCCTCTGTGTGCTGTTTTTCCCCTCTCTCTTGTCTGTGTGTGTGCACAAGTCACACCTGAAACTCATCTGCTGGAGCATAAATGGATCAGTTTTTGACACACTCTTTGCCAGATCGATTGTTTACCATGCTTGACCTGTTATCCAGTTTTTGGCTCCTACGTCAGAACCTCCTTAATTAATCTGATTTTCGCTTCTTTATTTGGACTTTTTATCTATCTAATAAATCTGCTTGTGATTTCTTCATCTGAGCCTGTCTGTCGTATCAAGGGTATATTTTTGGCTTTAGCTCCACATTATGACAGAATGTCCCACCAGGAGGAGACTCGGAGGTAAACCCCAGACCCACCAGGGAAAATATGTCTCGCAGTTGGCCGTGGAACGCCTTGGCGTCTTCTCGGGTGAGCTGGAGGATGCAGCCGGAATGAGAGAAGCCCGGGTTTTCCGTCTAAAGCTGTTTCTCTCACGACGGGTCCTCGGATAAGTAGAAGACAACGGACCAGAATTAATAGGCTTAGGAGAACAGAGAGCATGCTCGAGGCCAAAAATACTCAGAAACAGCAGAAAAGTCAATCTGCCACTGCTCCCCCCGTGACTCATACCGCCTATCACATTTGCACCTAGTGTGGTAGGGGCTGCAGCTCCCGCATTAGCTTATTCAGCCGACGCTGGAAGAACAGATAAGTATTTTATAACCATAAATGATTGAGGATGGATTGATTTAGATGGAACACTACTTCAGATGGAGGGGAAAATTTTTTCCAAAAGAATTTGGGTCAGGAACCAAAAAAGTGTTCCCACTTAGCAGGAGGTCGCTAAGTAAAGCTGTAACCTAAATGAAAGCAGGCCTTTTGGACCTCTCTGTTCTGAACTGTCAGAAGAAAATGCTGAGGTCACTGGTGAAGAGATAAAACTTGTCAATGTTGGCTAGTTTAGCTAGCTTAGCTTAGCATCTCGTGCTGAGAGAACTTCTGAAGGAGGCTGATGAAGATTATCTACGGTTTCACAGTGATGCAAGATGGCCGAACAAAGGCAGCGGTCCAGCCTCAGAAGAGGTACAGTACAATATTTCTTAAAGACAAGAAGAAAGGAATACTTTGGCCACCTTAGCGGTAACATTCTCACACATTGATGAGTGTGGAACAACCAGAGGTGTCAAAAGTACCAACATTTTCTACTCAAGTACCGTAATTTCACGACCATTAGGCGCACCGTACGAAAAGGCACAGTCTCAGTCACACACCGCCTTACAGCAACACAAGCATGCAAATGTGCGTATTAAAAAATAGATCTGGAGCTAAACTGAGTTTGGTTGTGCTTTATTTAAGTAGTAACGATACTAAACAAGCACATTACTGGTAATAGTCATTATTCAAATCTGTCAAAGTCCTCATCCTCTGTTTCGGAATCGAACAGCTGCGCAAAATTCAACAGAGCAGGTCCACTTTGCTCCTCGCTGTCAAAGTCACTGTCTGTACTGTGCGGCTCCTCAGAAAGGATACCAGCTTTTGCGAAAGCTCGGATAACAGTACCAGCAGACACATTAGTCCAAGCATCTACAATCCATTGGCAAACTGTAGCGTAACTCGCCCGGCGCTGCCTTCCACGGCTCGATTCCCATGTTCCTCCGCGTAGCTGATTGCCTTCAGCTTAAACTGAGCGTCATAACCATCCACACACACACACACACACACACACACACACACACACACACACACACACACACACACACACACACACACACACACACACACACACACACTCATTCCTAGGGGCAATTTGGCACCGGCCAATCAACCTAGCATGCATGTTTTTGGAGGGTGGGAGGAAACCGGAGTACCTGGAGGAAACCCACGCAAACACAGGGAGAACATGTAAACTCCACACAGAAAGGCCAGTGTTCCAAGTCTCGTCCCCACCCGGGACTCAAACCCACGACCTTCTTGCTGTGAGGCCACTGTGCTACCCACTGCGCCACCGTGCTGCCCTCGCATAAAAAAGTAGTGAGTAAAAGTAAAAAGTACACAAAAAAATAATTACTACGTTAAAGTAAAGATAACGAGATTTTCTACTTGAGTAAAGTAACAAAGTAGTTCTACTTCGCTACTTGACACCTATGGGAACAACCGAGTGTTGAACTGAGTTCCAGAATCACTACGTGTCTCCAGATCAATCTCCAAATTTGACACCAGGAAACCCCATTAACAAATTCCAGAAGAGAAAAATCTTTCCACTTTTTCTGAAGTTTATTCAAAAACTTGTTGAACTTTCCAAGTTAAGCCTCGGAAGACGAGCTCCTCCACTTGGTCTCGAATCCTTTTCAAGCAGTTGGCGTGAGTTTCCTCCCTACAGATGGAACGGATTTATCTGCAAGCTAGCGTGAGATTTAAAGAGACCTGGTAACTCTCAGGACTGTTTATCCTAAATATACGTTGAAGTTACGATGCACTCTTTAACTCCGTCTGGATCTACGTTGAGGTGTGAGGAGTGGTGGATGAAGTACTCACTTTTTGTACTTAAGTAAAAGTACAGATAATTAGGCAAAAAAATTACTTAAGTAAAAGTACCAATAAAAAAAATCTACTTAAGTAAAAGTACAAAAGTAATTGGTGTAAATTTTACTTTTTAAATAAAAAGTAAAAGTATTCGATCATAATTCAAATGTTAATATTTGTGCTATAGGGTTTCACCATGGTAACCAGGATAAATACTCTGCAGGGGTGTGACCCCCCCTCTCCCGCCTCTTTTGGTCCACAAAAAAAATAAATAAAATAAAAGGAAAGGGGACAAGTCAAGCTATCCCCTAGAAGGGTCAGTGAATGGGCCGCCAAAATGGAGGAAAATGACACTTATTTTTTAAAATGTTTTGGGGGGGAGGCCCCCAGTCACTATATATTGGCTTTGCCAAAGCCCCAACCCCCTTTGGAAAATTCTAGATCCGCCCCTGCTCTGTGTAATGATGGCTCAACTTTTTATTTAGAAGTGAACACAACGAACAACGATCTTCTGACTCTTTTTAATTTGTTCTATATTTGATGTTAGGTTTTTGAATGAATGTGGAAAATGTTTCTCGATTCATTACTTCTTCTCCCGATCAACTGCTTCTTTTGATTTTGGCGATGCGGCTTTAAGATGCGCTAAAAAAACCTGTGTATTTTTCAAATTCCTGAACAAAAATGTAATGAAAAATGTAAAACACACTTTTAAAAAGTAGTGAAGTAAAAGTACAGATATTTGCTCTAAAACTGTAGTGAAGTAAAAGTAAAAGTACCGGTCTTAAATTTTACTTAAGTAAAGTACAAATACACACTTTTTTTACTTAAGTACCGTAATGAAGTACATTTACTTCGTTACGTTCCACCACTGGGTGTGAGACGACATTTTTAACATTAGAAAAGCAAAAAATGACCAACATAAACTGGCATGATGTTCTTTTTTGAGTTCAATTCATTTGCAGGACAAACAAAACGAAGAAATTACTTAAGTAACTGCTCTTTAATTTTATTAGTAGTTTTAACTTTTGTCTTTAGCCAATATGTAGATTGCGATCGACCGGCAGCTCCCAACATTGTTTTAGTCGATCTCATGGTGTTCCGTTCCATCCTCTTCCGCCTATCCATTAAAAACAAACAAACAAACAAAAATACACAAACAGGCAGGCGTTTGCACAAGAAAGATAGTACTCCAGTTTATTTTCTGTAACCATAGCAACCAAACAGCGTGTTTTTGCTTAAAATTAGGGAAAAGTTCCTTTGGCATTATTTCAAAATTCCCTTCAAGGAACAGTCTCCATGGTCCTCGCCCGGAAAAGGGTGGAATGCCCCCTGCGGGTCAGGTGGAGGAGTTTAAGTATCTTGGGGTCTTGTTCACGAGTGGAGGAAAGATGGAGCGGGAGATCGACAGGCGGATCGGTGTGGCATCAGCACTAACTAGTACGCTGCATCGGTCCGTCATGGTAAAGAGAGAGCTGAGCCGAAAAGCAAAGCTCTCGATTTACAAGTCGATCTACGTTCCTACCCTCACCTATGGTCACCAGCTGTGGGTGGTGACTGAAAGAATGAGATCACGGGTACAGGCGGCCGAAATGAGCTTCCTCCGCAGGGTGGCTGGGCTCTCACTCAGAGATTAGGGTGAGGAGCTCTGCCATCCGGGAGGAGCTCGGTGTCGAGCCGCTCCTCCTCCAAGTCGAGAGGAGCCAAACGGGGTGGTTCGGGCATCTGGTCAGAATGCCCCCCGAGTGCCTCGCGGGTGGGGTGTTTCGGACACGTCCCACCGGAAGAAGACCAAGGGGCAGACCCCCGACTCGCTGGAGAGACTATGTCTCAGCTGGCTGGGGAATGACTTGGGGTCCTTCCGGGTGAGCTGGAGGATGCAGCCGGGGTGAGAGAAGCCTGGGCTTCCCGTTTGAGGCTGGTGCCCCTGCGACCCCAACGCCGGGACAAGCAGAAGATGACGGAATGGAAAATACCAACCTACGTTGTTGGAAAATACAAGCAAACAAATTTTGTTTGTATAAACAAAATTTGTTTGCTTGATTTGTTTACAAACAAATTTTGACCTAAAAAACTTGTTCCGGTCTTAAATTTAACTCCCTACTTGGAGAGACCCGTTCCGCCCTCATTATTACATCACATTAATTAAAACAATACATGGGTCGTTTTATGGTTTTTACAGAATCCCTTGGTGAACTCTCAGTTCTTCAGTCCGATCGTCCATCAGCGTCACCTCTTCATCTCTAAATAAAAACGTTCCAAAGTCGACCTCAATCTTCATAAATCTACATTCACATTAAACCTCGCTTTCAAAGAAGATGAGATCAATGTTTCAACATCATACCGCGTCACATCTGGTGTTGCATTCAACTTTTTAAACTGAAATCTCCCAGACGCTTCGTTGTTTGGTAAGTTATGATTTCTGTCACTTTAGGGGTATCCTGTCGGAAATTTAAAACCTCAGAGTGGGACTTCTTCATGGCTAAAGCTACTGAACGAAATAACTCACCTTTGGCATTTTGTTATTGAATTATGGAGGTATTTTACATCGTAAAATATTCTTGGTGAGCTCAATTTTAAAAATGGTTACCAACTCTGATTGTAGGACTGTGGAGGGGGTAGCACGGTGGTGTAGGCTCGATTCTCAGGTGGGGACCAGGCGTGGAACACTGTCCTTTCTGTATGGAGTTTGTTGGTACCCTCCATTTATGCATGGGTTTTCTCCGGGTGCCCCGGTTCCTCCAACCCTCCAAAAACATGCATGTGAGGTTAATTGACTGCTTCGAAATTGTCCCTAAAGATAAGTATGTGTGTAGCCCTGTAATAGGCTGGCGATCGGGGGGTATGGCCTACCTTTGGTTCAGAAGATGAATGAATGAAGCTAAAGTGTATCTCTTGGTGGACAAGCTGACAAGAGGGGTACGCTATGCCAAGGCGACCATTCCACTATGAGGCCAAATGGAAAAAGAGGTTGATTTTAGAATCAACAAATGTCAGCCTTGGGTTTTAAGCCCTCCTTTGTGCAGTTTTCTTGATATGATTTCAATTCAAAGAAATAAATTGATCTGATGTTTATTCCAACTTTGGTAAAATCAGTGGTGGAACGTAACAAAGTAAATGTACTTCATTACTGTACTTAAGTAAAAAAATTGTGTATTTGTACTCTACTTAATTAAAATTTAAGACCGGTACTTTTACTTTTACTTCACTAAATTTTTAGAGCAAATATCTGTACTTTTACTTCGCTACTTTTTAAAAGTGTTGTTTACATTACATTTTTTGTTACATTTTCGTTCATGAATTTGAAAAATACAATTTTTTTTAGCGCATCTTGAAGCCGCATCGCCAAAATCAAAAGAAACAGTTGATCGGGAGAAGAAGTTATGAATCGAGAAGCATTCATTCAGCACCAAAAACCTAACATCAAATATAGTACAAATTAAAAAGAGTCAGAAGATTGTTGTTCGTTGTGTTTACTTCTAAATAAAAAGTTGAGCCGTCATTACACAGAGCAGGGGCGGATCTAGAATTTTCCAAAGAGGGGTGGGGCTTTGACAAAGTCAATATATAGTGACTGGGGGGCCTCACCCCCAAAACATTTTAAAAAATAAGTGTCATTTTTCTTCATTTTGGCGGCCCATTCACTGGCCCTTCTAGAGGATAGCTTGACTTGTCCCCTTTCCTTTTATTTTATTTATTTTTTTTGTGGCCCAAAAGAGGCGGGAGAGGGGGGTCACACCCCTGCCGCGTATTTATCCTGGTTACCATGGTGACACCCTATAGCACAACAAATAACATTTAAATTATGATAGAATACTTTTACTTTTTACTTAAAAAGTACAATTTACACCAACTACTTTTGTACTTTTACTTAAGTAAATTTTTTGCCTAATTATCCGTACTTTTACTTAAGTACAAAAAGTGAGTACTTCATCCACCACTGTGTAAAATTGAAGATTCGATGAGGATAACGCCAAAAAAAAAAAAGTCAAGGGCGTTGTTATGGTGTTAAATGTCATTTGAGGCACTTTGCGTCGATCCGTCTCCGGTGGGCCATTTGGTATCACATCTACTTCCTAAATAAAAATGCAAGAACAGGAAGCATCAAAACCGTTTTACATCTGGTCTGAATGAGATGCCCAAATCGGTATTTGAATTTGTCTTTGAAGAACAACAAATAAATCGTCCCGTTTTGCGTTACGCAAGCGTATTGGTCGCATAAACATCAAGGGGATTAATATTTAATCATAATATATTTTACAGAAACATCTGCTCCAAATTGGAACCGAAATCAAGATGGCAGCCAGTGGAAGTCCTAGTTTATGAGAAAATCTTTTGGCAAAGAGCTCACAGATGCTCTCAATTTTTTATGTGCTGCCAAAGTATCGTAGAGCAGAAAAAGAAAGAAAACGACACACCTAAGAACACACTGATGTTATTACAAGTGATCCACGCGAAGCCAGCTGCTGGTTTTTATTTCCCTGTGACACAACACAGAAAAGAATCACATTTCTATTCAATGTCGAGTTTGACAGAAACTATTCAAAAACATATTGGAGCTTCAAAACTATTTTTCATCTTCACTGCTTTTAGACTAGTTTTTAGAAACTTTTTGCTCAAGTTTAAAGATGAAAGTTTTTTATTTAACAAGTTCAAACAATGATTGTTTCATTCACAATCATTTCCATCATTCACGGATGATCTCCGTGTTCTGGGGATCCATCATGGAGAGGCAGAGGTAAGATATTAAGCCCGAGCCAGAACCCGACCCAAGCCCGACCCGACTTTCGGGTCGGGTTGGTAATATTCCCCTGCGCACATCTTTATTTTATGTATTTTGAACTGGTATCCCCGATATGAAGGAGTAAGAAGTTAAGGATAAACTAAAGGCAGGAGAACTGAAAAGACAAACACACACCAGTAAGAGTGAGGGGTGGAAAAGCTTCAAATTTATTGTTCAAAATGCTACAGAAACTTTCGTTGGATTCGCTGAATGTAGTCAGTGTGGCGCTTTGCTTTCATACGACACCAAAAAGACTGGCACCTCGATGCTGAGCGGGCATTTAAGCAGCTGGACTGGCAAAACGGATGATCGTCAAAGATCTATGTTATCATTTGTTTCAAAGATCGTCCCTCCTCTTCGCGCTAAGCAGGCCATCAAGTGCGTTAGGGGTCCGATAGTGTGATTTTTTTTTTTTCATTAAAAAGCGTGTTCCTGAAAATGTTCGTATTTATAAATAACCCTCCCTCTCCTGAGTCCTCACAAATAAAATATGACATCTTGGGCTTGTTTCGGGCTCGGGCCCGCAAATCACGTTGATTGGTCGGGCTTGGGCCGGGTCGGGTTTAATATCCGCGGGCTCGGGTCGGGCTGGATTTTTTAGGCTCGATCTCACCTCTGTGGAGAGGGTCTCCATGCCCTGTTCTTCTCTAATCTGTTGGGACCAGAGGATGCCAGCAAACTGAACTAGCTCACCGGGAGAATTGGATCTGTGGTTAGCTTGTCGATTATGTTGAACCCCTCCCATCACCTTCATGAATTTGTGGACCATCTTGGGAGTAGCTTCGTTGACAGATTCCTGCAACCCCACTGCTCGGAGGAGCGGTACAGGGAATCATTTTCATCAGACTCTTTGAAAAGCCTTATATCCTCTCGTCAAATTTCTTTTTGGGGATCAATAAGGTATTTTCAATTCAATTCGATGAGGTTTAAACGTTCTCAAATGAAGATCAACAGATATTTGAGCCACGTAAAATGTTTCCTAATCTGTTCCTTGAAATTCTTTTAGCTAAAAGTTCCGTTCCGTCATCTTCTGCTTGTTCCGGGGTCGGGTTGCGAAGGCACCGATCCGCCTGTCGATCTCCCGCTCCATCTTTCCCCCACTCGTGAACAAGACCCCGAGATACTTAAACTCCTCCACTTGGGGCAGAACCCTGTCCCTGACCCGCAGGGGGCATTCCACCCTTTTCCGGGCGAGGACCATGGTCTCGGATTTGGAGGCGCTAATTCCCATCCCGGCCGCTTCACACTCGGCAGCAAATCGATACAGCGAGAGCTGGAGATCACGGTCCGATGAAGCCAACAGGACCACATCATCCGCAAAAAGCAGAGATCTGATCCTGAGGTCACCAAACTGGATCCCTCCAACTCCTCGGCTGTGCCTAGATATTCTGTCCATGAAGGTGATGAACAGAATCGGTGACAAAGAGCAGCTTTGGCTAAAAGTGATGGTGTAAAATTTACTCACTCTTGACAGCACCATGATCCAAAATTTCAGTTGTGTGTTAGGGAAAGAAAGGAAGATCCAAATGCAGGTATAAGAAAAACCAATTTATTTTAACAACAAAAGTGTTCCACATGGGCATGGAGACGACCCATGCTAAACTGGCTAGCAGAGAAAAAAACAGGCGGACTGGGGCTGAGCGGTTGCACTTGGGCTATTGAGGAACCGATCAAGATTAGAGGTGAGACTAGACCTTCTTTGGTACAGAGTAAGTAGATGGAAGTGAGCCCAATCAGTTCGGTTTTAAAATCCTTCTACTGTTGTATGAGGCCATAAATGGTTTTGCCTTCATCCTAAAGTAATGATCTTGTAGTGACGTACCAACAAAGTAAAGCACTGTCCTCACAAAATGAGGGCTCTTGAAGGATTCCTACAGGATTCCTCAAAGTTTAGTTAGAGGTAGTGTTTAGTCACTTTTAGCAGTTCAGGAGCTCTTTGAAATGAGAAGTCATTGTGTAGTTGCTTGTTAGCTGTTAGAAGCAACAAGAAATCTGCTGCACTGTTCCTACGTCCTTTGGTTACCCTTCGCTAAGTATGGTACGTTTGTATGTGTGTGTACAAGATAACTCAAAAAGTTAAGGGTGAATTTTCATAAAATTTTCAGGATATCTCAACAATGGGAAGATGAAGATGTGAACCAATTTTACGGGTGATCCAGGTAACCATTGGGGCTCAGGAGTATTTTCAAGATTCTGTTTAAAATCTAAAGACTTGTCACACACTGGCACTTTAAGAGGCGGAGCAGAGAACACTGGAACTCTAGTGTTTATTGAAACTTGGAGATGTGTCAAAGTCCCATTGGTTCTATTAGTTTGTTGATCTGCACTCATTGGTGGGCAGAAAAAGGTGTGGTCTTTCTGGGGTAGGTCAGTACCCTCCAGGCTCAATGTATTGATTGTTTTCCATCCTTTTTGTTCATAAAGGAAGTATTTTCTGCCTCTAATTTGATGTCTTCAGTCTGTTTGTAGTGAAAAGTTTGTGTACTTCTGTTTGATCAACTGTATGTGAAGGTCGTTGAGAAATTTCTGTTGAGAAACTTGGATCAAATTGAAATGAACCTCAAAACTTCCCATTGAATTGGAGGTGTAATTAGACACATACCCTTCTTAACAAATTCTTTCCTAGGATAAAACAGCCTTTTTTGCTGAAAGGCCATACATGTGCTGGGATTTATTACCAAACGACATCCTAATTACCAAATAATTGCTGGTAATTTGTGCTGGAATGTCTTCTTGACAAGTTACAGGCATTTTGAATTTACTCAGGGTCAGAAATGTTGATGAAATCTGCAATTATAACAAATTACAGGATGTCCCAAGGTAATAAAAAAAGCTATGCTTCAGATTTGGATCAACACTTTAACCAGTGAAACTGAGACCACATTGTTCAGAAAATGTCGGTTACAAGCTGGTCGGGACGAGGCTCGATTACTTGACGCTGACAAGAGTAGAAGTGGTTGTGAAAAATGAAAAAATAAATGTTAAAACCTAAAAACACTTGAGTTAAAACACAAATTCCTGTTTTGAAATATCGGTAGTATATATTTTCGTTGGACCATGATGTGAATACAACCGTTCCTCGCCATGGCGCAGTTCCCCTTTCACGGCCTCGCTATTTTGTTGATTATTTATGGCAACTGTGCAGCGTTATTTTCGACATCTTATTGATTTCCGAGTCCCACTTGAAGTAGTAAGTTTTGTGTACTAATTTGCTGTACACGTAATGGACCAGGGGTGGGCAAACTTTTTCGCGGGCCACATTGAGTTCTAACATATGACAAAGGGGCCGGAACGGGATCAGATGGATGGCATGCTTTGGTAACCGCTAGATTAGACCGATAGAATGGCGCGCTAAATGTTACATCAAGAGCCTTTATTACGAAATGTATTGTGATGAAAATTGGTGGTCTTTGCTAATTTTTTGTGGAATGGTGTACTAAATTTTAAACCAGCTCGCTAAATGTTACATCAAGCACGTTAAATTTCAAATCTAGCGCACTAGGCCTGAAATCTAGTGCGATAGCGCTTAAAAACATGCATTTAGCAGCGCTAGGTTTGAAATCTAAGCGCTTGATGTAACATTTTGCTTGTTCTAACATCTAACATGCTTGTTTACGTGCGTGTATTGGGGCTGATAATTATCTATAGCTACACGCACTGTTTATTTTGACAACATGCACATCACAGAGAGACACATTTTAATGGGAGCAGTGTTATTGTTTTCTCAACAAAGCCAATTTATCTAGAGTACGTCATCTAGTGAGGAAAAATTAGAATGGCAGGAAAATAAAAACAATAACATGATTTAATTAGTTAATTTAATGTTTTAATAATTTAATTTTTTCAAATTTGGCAGGCCGGATTAGAAGGTTTAACGGACCGCATATGGCCTGCGGGCTTTAGTTTGCCCATACCTGCATTAGAGCAACAAGGACAAATTACAGTCATTCGTTTGGCTCGCTACAAAAAAATTGTTTTCTAGGAAAATTATTAAAAAAAAACTCTCTTGGCTGGTGGATAATGTTTTCTGTCAATTTCTCTTGTAGACTGACCACAGCTACTGTAGCTGTTTTGCGTTTTTGTGCTAGATCATGGAAAGCAATGTGTTATTTCCCAGTTCATTTCAATGGGCCTGCTTATGGAGCTTACATGACTACCAAATTTTTCTTAGCCTGACGGGAAAAACTTGGCATTTTTTACGTTGTTCTATTTTCAAGAGAAAACGTAATGAAAGCTTCAACGTAACTAAATCTTTGTTTTTGATTGGATTTCTTGGCACGCATTTACTCCTATTTGGTTTTGTCATGCACAAACCGTGTTCCACACACTTTATTCTAATGCAGTTGAAGCCATCTCCATTTTATCCCCATTTTATTTTTCTTTTAAAGTCAAACTTAGTGTTTAAACAACATAGTAAAGTTTGGATATATCATTGCCCATCCGTAAAAAGTCCATAGAGTGTCAAGTATTGTCTTTAAATACAACAATAAAGTGAATTGAATAGTTGTGATGGTTTTATAAGCGTAAAATTTCTATGGTAATTGGAAAAAAATGGTGATTTCTTGACAAGAGTCGACCGTCACATTGTTTTTAGAACATAACTCCAGCAATTAGCGAGGGACGACGGTACCGCCATAAAAAACAAAAGATTTTCCTTGTTTGGATTTTTTGTAAGTACAAAATAAAAACATTTAAGGTTCTGGTTTGAATTTTCTTTTTTCTTTCTTAATCCATTTGATAAGTTTGCCAAATACTCTAAACAATGTTTTCCTTTGTGTCACGCTAGGCGGGAACCCACCAACAGGGACACATAATGGAGCGACGTCTGTAATCTGGTCTTCTCAAGTCCACATGTCGGTGGTTTTAATGCGATGTCACAGCATGTTTGCCACGGTCCAAACACAGTAAGGATCCATTTCAGAGCTCACGGGCCAATTCTGCTGTTGATCCGACATAGATTCTGTCTTTTTGAGGTTGCTGCGGCACCCAATTATTTTATAGGACACAGATGTTGGTGCTTTTTGTCGAAAGAAAATTAGCTATCGAGCAAAGACGTGTGAGAGGTCGGCCAAAACTATTGGAAAAGAAAACACACTGAACATAAGGTAGCTTGGCAAAAAAAATGAACGTTGGATTCCAAAGTTATCTTAGAGAAGATTCCGTTGGTATTTTACATAATCGATATAATCCTCGGTGTTTTGATGTCAAATGATAAACGCACGGGTTATAAAAGAATCCCCGTGTGTGTTGTGCAAAAGAGTTTCTGTTCTTGTTTTCACCAAGTTACCACATCAAGTTAGGTTGTTTATGCCAGAAAAAAAAAACCCAGAACAGACCGAATGTGGAATTGGAAAAACACACAGAGTGACAGATTTTAGATGAAACACCCAGAAAATTCATTTGGACACAAAAGAACTCACATGAGTCACCCTGGGTGGCTGCTTCAAGATAAATTGTCGTTGGATGAGTTCAAAGAACATCTGGTAAAAAGGGTTATTGAGTAAAATGTCATTTCATCTTTTGAACATTTTTCTAAGTGACGAATGCTGTCTTTACAAAAAAGTCCCACGAATCCCGAAACCACTTGTTAACTTTGTCTCAATGCCTCATTTATTCCAGTCGTGTTCGGGCTGGGAAGCAACTAAAACTTGCCTTATGGTATCAAATCAAACACTAGAGTTTGACTAAAGTCTGGTAATGCCTTCTCGTTTTTTGTTTTTAAACGTACTGTATTCACCCCTTAAATTGGGGAATTCCTGTGCTGCATTGCACCGCCGCAGGTGAGGAGTTAGGTGTCTTCCCAAAGGACAGTTAGGCGTTGGCCCAGTGGCAATCGAGCTGGCTTCTTCCGGTTCATTCGTTCATTCATTTATTTGTCTTCCAAGCCGTCCATCCCTAAGCCTATCCCTGCTGATTCAAGGCGAGAGGTAGGGTATGCCCCGAAAACTTTGGCTGTCTGTCGCGGTGCCACACAAACTCATTCCTAGGGTTAATTTCATAGAGGCCAATAAATTTAACACGTATGTTTTTGGCGAGTGGGAGAAAACTGGCATACCCATCAGAAAACCTAAACATTGACAAGGACAGCATGCAAACTCCACACAAAAAGGCCGGCGTTCCAAATCTCGTCCCCACCCAGGACTTGGACCAACCATGCAGCCCGACCCCGGTCCAAGGACGGATATTCTACTGACCCAATGCGTCCTCTCCAGTTTTAGTGGATGTTGGAATAGTTTTACTTTAAAATGGTGCAAACTGGAAGGTACTTTGACATTAGAAAAAAAAACACAAATTTTTAGGGCTATGTCAAATTTTTAGGGCTATTTTTAGGATTATGTCTCACAGCTGGCCAGGGAACGACTTGGGATCCTTCCAGGTGAGCTAGAGGATGCAGCTGGGGAGAGAGAGGCCTGGGCTGCCCGCTTGAGGCTGTTGCCCCCGCGACCCGACCCCGGAACAAGCGGAAGATGACGGAACGGAAAAGCAAATTTTTAGAAATTACCGACAGTGCACTGCTTTACTCACTCTGAAAATCTCGGGGCTGCTGTTCCAAATCTAAGTTCTTATAGTACACACACAGTGGGTTAGCTTTTAAAAAGTACTGTGGCAAAAATTATGTGTGATATGGCATGTTCTGGTACTTATATAGCACCGAGTTCATATAGACGAATACCCCAAATATCAATACCGATGACTAAAACGACAAACCTAGTTTGAGACTTTGAGACAACTCTATTGTGATACAGGTATAAGAAAATGAATTGAAATGTCAAGAATAAGACCAATAAAATTAATTTTTCTTTTGAGATTGTAGTCGTATAATTTTAAGACCTCCTGAAGGTCATAACCCACCTTTTTTACTTTTGAGTTGCTTTTATGTCATACATAAGCCCGTAAAAATGAATAATAATGTTTTTTATTCTCGACTTTCGACATCTGGAGTGATTAAATTGTTTGTTGCGACACAACCTGACTGCATAACCGCGCTTACATAAAAAGCAGGTTTTTGGACTCCGGCGGTTTTTCCTGCTGTTTATTTATCACTTATCTGCCAGAAAGTGAAATGTTATGACAGAGCTATGAGATGAGCTGATGCATTCTCCAGGATGCTGCTCCTGGGGTGCAAGAAAAGCTCTAGAAATTTTATTACCCAACCAGTAGGAGTCTCACTGTGCTGAAATGTCATAAAATCATTTTGGGGTTGAAATTGAACTGAACTGCTGCCAGTTCGGTAAGAAGTTTTATTGGTCTCTGAAGGTTGGCGCCTCTTTCCTGCACCCAGTGCTACCAGAAACCACAAATAGCTTTCACTGCCTTATAGCAACCAGTGATTTGTAACTTGGATTGTCCAAAGGAGTTTACAATTCCAGGTTAAAGCAACACTGAATATAACAAAAAATTAAGCTTTCCAATATATTCTTACGACTGATTTATGTCTAAGTTTGTTAACTGGGATTCCACGTGGTAATATTTGTGTATTTCATTGAGGACTTTGGCTTGCTGTTCTGTACTCTAATCCACATATTTGCTATTTTTCAAGACCGTACTTGGTAGTGCTACATGGGACTCAGAATGTGGCCGAACTATTAAGCACTATAGATGAGCTGATTAGGTTGTCAGGGTCGTGCAACCAAAGTCAAGGTCTCAAAGTTTATCACATAGGCTTCAACAGGCCTTCAAAGATTCAAGGCCTGTCGTAAATGTCGTGAATTTCTTGGGTAGGCCGATTGTTCAATTGCTTGGCGTTGACGTATTCTTGTTTGCCTTTGGATATTCTATGTGTCGTCATTCATACATAATGTTGCATATCCACAAAAAAAAATCCTACTCCACTGCATACCAAAGCTGCTTTACGGAATTACAGTCTGGTGACTATGAAGGCCATTAGAGGATACTTTAAATCTGAACCAGTTATGATCTAATCTTTGAAGCATTGTCACTTTGTAAGAACCACCGGAAATGGTTCCTTTGAGGCCAGTCAAGTTCTCAATTTCAAGTTTCACTTGTAAAACATTGTCAATTGATTGGCAATTGACAATGATTGACTGACTTAGGACGTATTCTTGTTGCCTTTGGAGACACAGATTCAATGTGTCATCATTCGTACACAATGTTGCATATCCACAAGATAAAATCCTACTCCACTGCATACCGAAGCTGCTTTACGGAATTACAGACTGGCGACTATGAAGGCCATTAGAGGATACTTTAAATCTGAACCAGTTATGATCTCATCTTTGAGCATTGTCACTTTGTAAGAACCACCAGAAATTGTTACTTTGAGGCCACTCAAGTTCTCGATTTCAAGTTCCGTTTGTAAAACATCGTCTTACTGGAGGTCTGAAACGTAGTGAGAAGATATTTTTATCACATCATAACACAGCAACTCAAATTGTTGACCCAGAGCGAAATAGATTCATTTTAACCCATCGTTTGCTGACCATACCGTCGAATCTAGTCGCCTTTGAAAACCAGTAAAGTTCCTTTTGACTTTACATATCTTTGTCCAACTTCATTGGTTGAATTAAATTTATTAGTTCAAAAATCCATCATTATTATTCACAGGAAAACATCAATATTTTTTATTTTCCACGTTCATACTGTAAATGTTTCTAAATAGTGTTTTTATGTTATTCTCGAATACTGTATTTACGTATTTATTTTCTATAAAGGTTTGAACTTATGAAAGTATTTAAACAACAGAAAAAAACATTGATTTTCTAAGATACGTAAATAATTGGTGTAAAAAAAGTGTTTTTGAAATTTGTTTTAGTCAATAAAACTGTAGGTATTTTTCTATGAAGGTTTCAACTTGAGCCCTTCCAAATCCGAGACCATTGTCCTTGCCCAGAAAAGGGTTGAGTGCTCATGCAAGTTAGGGGCAGGGTCTTGCCCCAAATGGAGGAGTTTAAGTATCTCGGAATCTTGTTCATGAGAGGGGAAAGGATGGAACTGGAGAACAATGGACGGATCCCTGTAGCATCTACAATACTTAGGAAGCCGCATTTGTCCTTTGTGGCGAAGAAAGGGGTTAGCCAAAAAGCAATGCTCTCAATTTACCAGTTGATCTATGTTCTTACTCTCACCTCTGATTACCACCTTTGGTTGGTGGTTAACAGAACAAAATCCTGGATAAAAGCGGTGTAAATGAACTTCATCCACAGGGAGGCAGGGCTCTCAGTCAGACATAGCCTGAAGCGCTTGGACTAGAGCCGTTGCTCCTCTGAGTCAAGAGAAGCCGGATGGGGTGGTGCGATCATTTGGTTAGGATGCCTCCCGGATGCCTCACTGGTGAGGTATTCCAGGAACAAGACTTAAGACCCACTGGAGAGACTGTCTCACAGCTGGCTTGGAACTCCCTTGGAATCCTCTTGGGTGAGTTGGAGGATGTGGTTGGGGTGAGGAAAGCCTGGGCTTCTCGGTGAGGTTGATGCTCCCGCAACCCAAACCCAGATAAAGCAGGAGACTACAAAATGGAACGGTTTGAACTTTGAGAGTCTTTAAAAAACATAATATTTATGCCTGTCACATAATACTTGCTTCTTGTCTGAGTAAAGTCTATGTAATATGTGGTGATGGATTTTACAGCCTTAAAACATCTTCAATAACGGAAAAAAGTTAACAAATTTGTGGATTTTGCCAATTGTAGGTTATTTGCAGAATATGATTTCTGCTATTAACTACGGACAATTGTACTTTGAAGTTACTGGTTCACCTTCAAACCATCCTTAAAATTTTGAACAATATGTACTTGATAAACCCTGGTTTTTTGTAGAGATTGCTTTCTATACAGGCACTTGGATAAAGTGTCACATTGTTTCCTGTCTGCTATGTCCTCTGTTCCCGACCCACACTGTTGCTATTGAATGAACATATTGTCCTTTGTAAAAAGTTATTATGAGTTGCAGCTACAGTATATAGAGAGCACATACAAAGTACAATTACTTTGAGATGTGTTCAGGCAGGCTGGAACGGGTGGAGAAAAGTATCAGGTGTGATGTGTGATAGAAGAGTTTCAGCTAAAATGAAAGGGAAAGTGTACAAAACCGTGGTGAGACCGGCCATATTGTTTGATCTTGAGACAGTGGCACTGAGGAAAAGACAGGAAACGGAGATGGAAGTAGCAGAGATGAAGATGCTCAGGATGTCTCTGGGAGTGACCAGGATGAACAAGATTAGAAATGAGTATATCAGAGGAACAGCACATGTTAAAGGTTTTGTAGACAAAGTCAGAGAGGGCAGATTGAGATGGTTTGGACATGTGCAGAGGAGAGAGAGTACATTGGCAGAAGGATGTCGGGTTTGGAACCACCAGGAAAGAGGCCTAGAGGAAGACCAAAGAGGATACAGTCAAGGAAGACATGAAGATAGTTGGCGTGACCGAAGAGGATAAAGCAGATAGGGTTAGATGGAAAAAACTGACTTGCTGTGGCGACCCGTGAAGGGAAATCTCAAAAGGAGAAGAAGAAGAAGATACAAAGTACAATAACTTCCTGCCTCAAGAACGTTCTACTGCATTTTGACATTAGTTGGGGATTCCGCTGCTTGTCCACCGCAACTTGCAGCAGAACTTTCGTTTCTTCGTCATCGTCGGCTCGAGACCTCTATCCTTCTCCACAAATCCCGTAATGGCTTCTGTATCACTTATCAAACCTCTACCACTCCACATTTCAAAAACACGGAAAAAGTTCAGATATTTGTTTATTTCTTAGCAACACTGTGCTACACAAGTTCACAGCTACGTATAAAACTTCCATACAAACGAAGCTCTTTAACATTCAATGCAAACATGTTGTCTTTGTTGTTTATTGCTTATTTGTTCATTTTTGTTTTGCAGCTGGGTTGATGAATGATGTTGGTAAAAAAAAAAAAAAAAAAAGGACGGTCAAACTGACGACCATCAGTCGGGACGTTGATTCTTGATGGAAATCCACAGGTTGAGTCTCGAGTGAACAAGAAGGTCACCATGAGATAGCCAAACAAATATTTAATTATGAAGAAAAAAGTCGAGTGCTAATCCATGTGGCGTTGACTTGGCACACAATTTGATTGGAGTGCCAAGAAAATGGCACTCCAATATTTGACCCACATTTGAAATAATGTGGGTCAAGTGTAAAAACTCTAAAGGGTGTGTTTGTAATGTGTTTAACCTCATTGTCTTAATTATCCTGGTGAAACAAAGGCTTTGAGAAATAAATGTGTGTGAACTCCGACAGTTACACACCCTCTGACCACTGACGACTACCAGACGGCAGAGGGAGGCTGGACAGCGTGGATTAATGAGCTTGCATGTCAGAGTTTGTTTGTGTCTCCACTCTGGATGTGACACAGCATGATGTGTGTGTCTGTGTCTAAATGTGGTGTGAGGTGATATGTGTGTGTCTTTAATGTGCATACATGTGCACATACCAGAGGAGGAAGAGTGTAGGGGTAGAGTCTGTGCAAGGCCGTGCATGGCTTATGTCTGCAAAAAAAAAAAAAAAAACCTTGTTGCTTCCAAAATTTTCTTTTTATGTCTGAAACTTCTTTCTTTATCTGTGGAGTGTTTTCCTAAACTTTTCCATCGTTACTCGACATCTGTTGAAGAACGGCAAGTAGCCAGTATGAGGTATATGTGGTTTAAAGAGGAGGTGTTAAACTTTTTGGGGTATACATTGGGTATGTTATAGTTTATATAGACAAATATTGAAGCTTTGTTTTTTTCTAGCTCAAAAATATTTGTCAGAAAATCTTAGAAATACATCTTTTCGGTTTCACTTCTGTTTTTGAAATTATGAAGTCCCATCTTCTACCGCTTTCTTAGGGCTGGTGCACGGCACGGCGCAAATCTCATACACTACCGCAACAAAAAACACCTCCTACTTATGTAATTGTGTGCGTGTGGCGGAGAACAAATTCCGTGCCCAAGAGCAAACTTCCCAAGTGTCAATTTCATATTATACCTCCTCTTTTACTCTTGATTGTAACTTTACGAGTGTCTTAAATTCGGCGCAAGAAGCCCCATTAGAAGTTCAATTGCTAAAGTTGAAGCCTACTCATGGCTAAAAGCCAAGTTATAGTTTGAGACAAGAAGCAGAAAATCTGAGGTAATTTCTTCTCATTTATCTGAATTTCATTTAGCACTAATACAGAAATCCACAATGATTTGAAAAATTTTGTTTTGTCTTCTGAACCTCTTAGTCCCTAACAGGGCCTTCAAGTTAAAATTGAAATCATGGCTCATCACAGTTCTTTGTCTCTTTAACCCAACACTTAACTATTGATAGTAATTTAAATAAAAATGCAAAAAGATGAGCATGACTAAAATATTTGATCTGGTCGCTAAAAGCTTTTGGTAAAACTTGTGAGTTCTGTCAAACTTTAGCCGTGTTAGGATGGCCAGTAAAATAAGGTTAAATGGCACAACTTCTATTTTCTATAGGATTTTGTAAAAGTGGTCCTTGGTTGTTGATATTGCTATTGCATTTTTTAAAAAATGCTATAATCTTTCAAAGAATTTAGTTAAATGTGACCGCCAATCTCTTTAGCGTTAATTTTCACTGGTTTAGCTTCATGCTACAAGTTCACTAAATAAATAAACAATTAATGGTTTTGTTTCGTCTTCTGAATCGCTTACCTCTCATGGGGTCGCGGGTAGTGCTGGAATTTTGGAAAATGTTTAAAACTCATTGATGATATGCATATGGAATCAGTGGATTTAGGTTTTGGTGAAGCCCCAAACCTAAATCCACTTGGTTGCTAGCACCAGCCCTAACCTACCGTATTGGGGTTGGTAAATCTTCACTAAGAAATCTTCACTTAATCTGATTGAGTTTTATTACCCTGTGTGATATTAGTAACTTTCAGATGAACTCAACAGATGGAGAGACTTATTGGACAAGTATTTGGAGCATTTGACAACCATGAAGGAAGTCCAAAATTTGTCAATGAAGTCAAACAAAAACAGTAGGGAAGTCAAGTCAGCTGTTCTACTATCTTTAGTGTTTTCTAATATTTAACAGACCTTCAAAATGACACATTTTTGTTCACTGAGACTCAAATGGTTCCAATGTGGATTGAGATTTAGGATTGATTGCAACGCAGTTGCTAAATCACAGCAAAAAGAGTTTTTAAGCCATCAATCTTAGCATGCACGATCACTGCAAACATTTGAGATTGTGAGAGCTCGATAAAAACAAAACACAAATGCAGCTTCACAGGTTAGACGAGAAAAACAGAAAGTAAAACTGCTACGGGTGGAAACACGGTAAAAAGGACGATAGACAGCAGGGGGGGCGGAAAAAAAGACCGGTCATTCTGCATGCCATTCTCAACCTTGTTGTCCTTTTTATTTAATCAGTCTTTACAGAGCTCATCATTTTAGACCCTTAAAGACTTCTCGTTCTCCCTTGTCTGTTTTACTCTCTTCTTCTTGCAGAGTTTTGTTCAGAAAGCTCTTTGCAGTTTGTTACAGTATATGTTACACAAGAGGAACTCCTTGTCCTCTAGTAAAAGCGTTTGCATAAAATCCACAGTTCCGGTGCCGCAAACGAAGGTCCACAGAGAGCCCAAGTGGTTTTAAGTCCAGTCAAGATAAAAAAAATATACAAATGAATTAGTTTAGAAATCACCACAGGTCATCGTTGAAGCCTCATTCTTCACCATTTGTATGTACAGCATTTTCATGGCACGCTTGGAAAAGTTTTACCCCCCTTACTTTGGCTTTGGTTTGATCTTTAGATTTTCTCCTGATACAATTCAACATGTCCTCCTCACATCTTTGATGATGAGGATTGACGTGTACATTCTTTGGCTTGGAAATTCACAAGTTTGATTGCTTATCTAATGTAGGCACATGGAAGTGTTGGTTGGGACGTTGGGTTGAATGCGTGGGTACTCAATTCTTCTTGTGAAGACGGAGGATCTCATCCATGAAAGGTCTTGCTTGTTTCTATTCGTAGTTCTCAAAAAACCCCAAACAAACACCAAACTGTAAATCAAAGTTCTCACATTATTGATTGCACATGAATCTCAGTCTTGTTCTTCTCTTTGTGGAAAACAGAAAAGAAAAATCCCCTCTTTTCTTTTCCCTTTCACCCCATCCTCTTGCAGCATTAAATCAAAGCAACTCTTCAGAAACTCAGAAAACTTATTCCAGCCTAAAAGTCGTCCGTTCAAGAGCTCCCATACCGAATCCCGTTAAGGTTAACCAAAAGGCCTCCAAAACATGTGTTCATCCGTCCTTTGCCTTCTTTGTTGCAATTTTCCCCCTTTCTCTTTGGGAGTGCTCAGAGGTCCAAACGGAAAGCACCGAAGTAGCTGGATGAGTCATCTGTGTTCACCATCGTCGGAGAAGAGACAGATACAAAGAGCTCGTCTCCTGCTCGCAGTTCAAACAACCCTCCCTGGTAGACAGAGTGGAGGGCATACTCAGCATCTGGTGCCCAACACTTAGTTCCCACTCCTTTCAGGAGCTGGAAGAAAAGGACAAATGGGTAAAATCAGACGACAAAGTTGCTCACTTGAATCTGACCAGATAGACTGGTAGATATCTTTACCTGGATGGGACTTCGGTAGGAGGTTTTCTTGTAGACACACTGCACTAGCTGATGGCTGATGCTGCGCTGATCCCCGTCACTTCCTGCTGGGGATGGATACCGAAAATACACCTGGAGGATGGTAGCGGTAGAGATAGAAAGTGTTTACGATGTGTTTCATCAAATACAGAGAATTGCTTTTGGTTCTCTTCATCTTCTCCGATAAGAGTTGTTACCAAAAGAAAAAAAAAAACCCTTAGCATTATTATAATTTTTTTCAGCTTTTAAAGGTAAATAGGCTTGAAAATAGTTGTGAAAGCCTTCAACAGAGTGGTGACTTGAGCCAAGTTTACTCCACCACTTGCCTGTTAACAAGCCAGAATAGGCTTTGGCACTTCCTGGAACGTGGAATTTGGAATGCTAGAGAAAAAATGTGATACTTTGTTTTGCCTGTGGTTGTAGTTTATTTCCACGGGTATTGCGCATTCTGTGGCAATGTGATATGGGTTTAGACCGTTGTGTGACGGGTTAGTATCACCTTACTGATGATGTGTTGTTGCAATAGTAATCCAGTAATAGTAATCTAAAAGTGACGCTATGGAATAGGTGTCAAACTCTGGCCCATTGTCATTGCTATATTTGGCCCACAAATCCATACCAAATGACAACTGAAGACAGTCAATCCAAGGCTTATTGTTTGATAATCTGGTATTGACAGATTATCATTTTAAGCAGTATTTCGAATAATTTGGGATGGGTTCTTGTCTTGAGTATCCAATTCATTACCATAAATGGCTCACCTGCGAGTACAGGTAGTACCGTCCATCCTGAGGCACTCGCAGCTTCCCATTGGTCAGCGTCATGTTGTGAAGGTGAGCTCCAAAGCTCTGGTTGGCCCATGAGTGGACCATATGACGACAGGACTGGTGAAGACCCTCTGTGGAGATTTGGTAGGGAGGGTATCCTGAGGAGGAAAAAGAATGTCCATGATGAACTAAAACAATTCCTCTCAGAAACATACCTCGCTGGAACCAAATACAGAAGCAGTTATGAAATGCTGGTTTGGACCCAAGAGAAGCACTTTTCTTGTTCAAGTTTGAGTGCTTCCAGACTTGAACAACAAGATGAATTATTCCCCAAAGCTTTATAAATGATGAGAAACCTCTGGGAATGCAGACCGTCTGGATTTATGGGATATTTTTACATGATATTGACTCCTCATTAGGGACCTAAAGTTCCCCTTGTTTTTGGTGCTTCTACTTCACAACCTATTCAGCAGACATGCAATAGAAAGGCATCTATGGAAAAAAGGCATTCCTGAGTGTTTTATGATGATAGTCTATACTCACTCGTAAATTGTTCGTATTGTTCTCGCATACATTAATATGGACAGCTTAGAGTAGTGGTGTACAGAGATGGTGGCGCAACAAGGGCTCTTTTTTAATGCCAACAAAATGTCGACACTTTATGGTTATGATGAGCTGAGAGGCTCTTACAACAAAAACTGAAGACAATTTAATAGAGATGAGCAGGAACAATTGCGCTAAAATGTATTTGCCCGTGCGAGTATTTCATCACAAGAACAAACTTTGTGGGATAATTTCCCAAATAGAGAAGTCCCGGTGTAGTGGTAATTCTTTGTGCTAGTTTCATTTCTAGCCCGTTCTCACTTGTGCCAGCCCTGTTTCCTGCATGTTTGTGTGAACCCGCACAGCAGCTAAGCTAAAATGCTATTGTTCTCAACACATTCACGAGATAACAACTTATTCAAAAATCATCAAAGGTCATCGAGTCTTGCTGCTGTAGTTCCTTATGAGAAATCCAGACTGACTGTATGAACCCTACCCTCTTTCTTCCTTCTTCCCGCACAAACACAAGCACGCACACACACCGACATATCAGTTCCTGATTCATTTGTGAGCTCAGTGGAAATAACATCAGGCGTTTTTTTTTTTTTTTTCCCCGAGATTGTCGACACCCTTCAACTTGCACGCCAGTTTCAGAGGAAACAATGCAGATGTCTGGATTCAACTTGTGAAAAAAAAAAAACTCTTCTAACTTTAAATTGCTTGTTTCGTTGCTTCATGAGACGGTTTCTTGTAAATATAGGCTTCAGTGCCATGAACGTCCACCAATCAAACCATTAGATCAACAAACCACACAAGGGAAAAGTTTTTGGTGGGAAGTGTTGGGTTGGGAAGTGGAAAGATTTTTCCAAAGCAATGGTTGGAAAATGGAAATTTGAACACTGTCGGGAAATTAAAAAAAATAATAATCCAACAGTTATGTCGAAACTGGAGTGCAGGCAGTGTCTCTCTTGTGGGATTTTAATCTGTGACTTCACGTCTATTTGATCTGCAACAATATGTCACCATTTCCTTTCTTCTTTTTTCGGAATTCCCCTTCAGGGGTCGCCACAGCAGGTCAGTTTCTTCCATCTAACCCTATCTGCTGTATCTTCTTTGGTCACGCCAACTATCTTCATGTCCTCTTTGGTCTTCCTCTAGTCCTCTTTCCTGGTGGTTCCAAATCCAGCATCCTTCTGCCGATGTACTCTCTCTTTCCTCTGCACATGTCCAAACCATCTCAGTCTGGCCTCTCTGACTTTATCTCCAAAACCTCTAACATGTGCTGTTCCTCTGATATACTCATTTCTAACCCCGTCCATCCTGGTCTCTCCCAGAGAGATCCTCAGCACCTTCATCACTGCTTCCAAATCCCTATTTCCTGTCTTTTCAAGCTTATTTTTCCCTTTTTAAACCTCTATCCATTCAGAAGGAACAGGTTGCACAGATGGAGTGTTTAAGAAACTAGGAATACAGGTGACAACCACTTGTTTTTCCCTCTGACTCACTTTACAGCAAAACACACTGTTAAGGCTCCTTCTTCACCACCTTTAGAGGGAGCTCAGAATCCAACTCCCTCCCTTGATCACCTCCTGATTTGCTCCACCTGTTGCCTCAGCACACCTGGGTACCCTCATCACCACTGCCTTTAAAAGGCTTGTTTCTCCATACTCCCTCACTGGGATTTCATAAGGTTTGCCTACCTGCTTTATCTTCCAATGTTTGCTTGGACACATTGAATTACAATTTTTATTGCAAACTCCCAGTTATTGAGTCCTCTTCCTTCTCTGTCAGCTTCATACACAACTCGTTCCAGCGCATTCATCTGTTTAGGCAGCTAAAAACTGAAAGTCAGTAAATACATTTTAATCACGGTTTACCATTTACCAATAATATCCATCCTCACTTTCAATGTCATGTCTCTTGGTTTTACTTTGTAAACTGAAAAAAAACCCCGTCACAGATCACAAAATCAAGTGGGCAAAAAAACCCTCCAATGTCCCTTCTGTACGAGAACGCTGTCAGGAAAATCTTTCTGATCACAGATGAACTATTTCATCCCTTCCTCATGACAGTCCTCTCCCGTCAGGTAGGAGATAAAAGTTCGACCAGCCAAAATAGCAATCTCTAGAAATTCCTATGTTTGGTCTCAAAGATAAATCTACACAACTAATAGTGATTTTTGTTGGTAGTCTTAGTGTACGTTATTATGTGATTTTAAGTGTTTTTATGTCTTGCGTTGTGTTTTGAGCCCTTGTCGAAGACAATTTTCTGTTTCCTTGATAACAGACATCTTGGGGTCACTATTCTAGTCTAAACTTCCCTCTAAGTCTTTTTTTTTTTTTTTAGCTCCTTTTAATAATAAAATAAATGTTTATCAGAGTGGTGCGATCCCGCTCACTACCAACGTGTCACCGAATGGTAGTATCATGTTTATCTATGAATGCTATGAGATAAGAATTGTCACCCCAAGAAAGCATGAAACCTGAATTTCTCTGAAGTATTGAGAACGACATTAAAACACTATGAAGTTATCTTTTAGCATCTTCTTAATCAGACTCAAGACGGTGATGTTTCCTTCTTTTATTTTCATTTGTGGATTTCGCACAAATTTATTTTTGTTTCAAGATTTCAAGTCATTCTTTGTTTGCTCCCTACAGCCTCCTGGGATTCCCTCCAATGGACCATCATGGATGCCTCACCTTGTGTGTTTGAGTCTCTGAGCGTCAGGTGAGCCGACGGCCTCTGTGACACAGAGCCCACAAACTTTGAGTTGTTGAAAGATCGAGGCATTGTTCTCGCCTCTAATTAAAAAAAAAAAACAGAAGAAATAGATGAGTTTTTTTATGACACAAAGTAATTTGTACTCATTGGAAACAAAAAGAAAAAAGATGCTGACCAATGAACGTTTGTTTGGAGATGATGTTTTCTGTTACCTGGAAGAGAAGAAAATATGGGTCAACACAAATATAAATACGAACTAATTAATCAATAATGTCTCGTAAAAAAACGTCATTTAAAAATATTAAAATTAAATTATAAAAAAAATAATAGATTCAAATAGATTCACTCAGGCTTTAATTAACAAGAATAAATTGCGTCCAGGCTTTTGTTTTGTCTTCTGAAACACTTATTCCTAACGTTATCGCAACAGTGCCGAAGTCTATCCTGGCTGATTCCAGGTGAGAGGCTGAATACATCCTGAACAAGTATCCAGTCTAATGTAGGCCACCAGATGGACAACCATCCATACACACTCATTCCTAGGGCAAATTTCATAGCGGCCAATCAATGCAATGAATCTAACGTGCATGTTTTTGGAGGATGGGAGAAAACCAAAGTACAATACCCACAGAAAACCCACACATAAATGGGTAGAACATGCAAACTTCATACAGAAAGTGGTAGATGGAATGAGTGCTTTAAGTCTCGTCCCACCAGGCACTTGAACCCCGACCTTCTTGCGTCAAACAAAACGCAAGAAGGTTGGGGTTCTTGCGTTTTGAAGAACGGTTTTGTTCTTCAAAACAACGAACTTCATCAATAATGAATATTTTGTGACTTCAACTTTTATGACTATGACTTTTGTGACACTTGAAAACCTAATCATCTCATCCATACAGAGTAATTGTTGGCAGTTGCATTAAAATCCCTTCTGTGTAATGGGAAATGTCGTGTTCACAGAAGTGTTTAGAAAGCAGGAACCTACGTATGTTTTTTTTAAAAGGGTTGAAAAATAAAAAATGAAAAGACACTCCAATTAGTTTCAAAAGAAATTTTATACACATTAAATATGTGAAAAATTTTAAATTGATTTAAACAAACACAGCATGAAACCAATGGAAGAAGTCGGACATCCGGGAACAGCCTAGTTTGGGTAAAACAAACCGCTAACAAGCACTACAGGGGTGTATTCCTGGTGGTGATTCCTCTTCGTACTGATACACAACACTAGGTGGTAACACACAATAAAGTAAGACGCACAATTTTCCAGCTGCTTTCTCATGTTTTGAACGGTTTGTTTTACCCCAAATGTCATGGTGGCCGTTGCCCATTGGCGAATGTGACGTTATGCTGACATGTTCCATGCGACTAAACTTGGGCAGTGGTGGAGAATAAAACGATCAAAATGAAATTAATATGATCTAAATAAAGGTCTAAACACAAATTCAATAGTTTCAAGTTTTTGTCGATGGAAATTTAATTTGGAATACACAATAAGAATTATAGCACAACGTCAATTTGTAGTGATGATAAACTGACGCAGAGTAACATGGTCCTCAAAAATGATGACATGGGTTGAACATCAAACGTCTTTGAAGATATGTACTGTACCTTTCAAAGTACCCGATTAAGGATACTAGATACTTCGTACCCTAGGTTAGGGTTCTTTCATTTAACCACCTCTTTATTCATTTCAGGCAACTCTGGACATCAATACAAATGACAAAGAAAAAAAAACAACCCACGAACAAAATCTGCACTAACCAATGAAGCTTGAAAATGAGTGGAAGGAAGGAATACCTTTTGAATCCCACCGCGTTTTTTTAAAATATACTGGTAAGTTGGTACATAAAAAATTTATTCTTGTAGCATATGGTATTATCTTGATGTACACTTTGCTTGCAGTACGCTGGCGCTACTATGATCATATTGCCACATTTTCTCAGTCCGTCATCGTTATTTACATGTTGTTTACTGTCTCATTTTTTCTTCAAATGTAACACTCAACTTCCTCAGTTCATAAAATTTCTTCTCCGTACACAATCAGGGAACAGCTGTGGACTGAAAGTAAACACTCACACTCTCAGCGAGATGTTTGTGAAAGCCTCGTAGTGGTCCCTGTCCCATCTCTCCCACATTGTTACTGAATTTTTGTTACATTATTTTGACATTTACACCTTTTTTTTCCATACTAACCAAAAGCTACTTTACTCCAAACCAGTAAATGGTGGTGTACGCACCACACCTCATTATCACATAACAGCAGCCCAAATAGAGCTAAACTCATTTTGCAAACGGTATTTCAAACTTTTTGTCTCCCCACTTTTGTTTTTCCCTTTTCCACCTGAAATTAATTTATTAAGAAACCACAAAATTTCGAGTATTTTCAGCTTCACTTGAGTCTTTAAACAAGTTGTGTAATTCTTGGTAACGGGTCAGCTTTTCCCGCGCTGCGTACGCGAGACAGCTTGCAAATTAGAGGTGATTACTCTGGGTTGGTAGGACGCGAGGGCAACCCCCCGCCATCTTAAGCGTAACACAGTACATGAATACACGCTTGCTACACTTAGCGTGCTTGTCTCAACTTCACGTTCCTCGTGTCCTGAGAGCAGAAAATTACCCCCCACACGCACACACTTGGAAAAACAGAAAATTGCCAACAGATTTTTCCTGCCCCTGCATGTGGCAGCAGTTGAGCGAAAGTTTTTAGAATGCAAAGACTTTTTAGGCCTTGAAGTGACCCCACATGAGTGTGTTTTCAATATAAAAGTTCAACATGTCTGCTAGCTTTAACGCTTAAAAGCTTCACATAGGAAGTGACTAGCCAGCTAAGGTGTAAAATCAGCTGTAGCCTCTTCATGTTATTTATACTCTACAAGCTTTCTGTGGCGTCCTGAGAGACTTCTCACCAGCGGCGTGTTTAGAGGTGAACCTTGGTGTCATGTAGAGTTATCGTCCGTCCATGGCGTTCTCTTTCGCACCGCTTCCATCTGGTTCATATATATATATTTTTAAAAAGAACTGTGTGCAGCTACATGTTATTAGATTTAGTGTTAAGTGTCAAACACGCTCTAGATTAATTGCAGGCGCAAATCTAAAAAAACATAAATGTGAACGGTTGGTGAGGAGATGCAATTGTGCTGTGAAGGAATGGTTTCCTGCAGGAGGTTTCCGTTCAGACTTTAGAAAAACAACCTCCAAAAGCTACTTTGATGAAATGTGAAATCGACGAAACCTTCGAAGTGAAGTCGATTTTGTTAAGTATGATAAATTTTTTTCTTGTCATATAGACTTCTTATTGAGATAGAGAAGAACAAATGGATGAAGAAGAGTCTCCAAAGGGAGGAAAACATGTTGGGAGTTTAGATGATGATAAAAAACACCGCCCAATCTTGTTTTTAAAATAAACTACTCTGAAAAAATCCTCGATGTATATTTGCATTGAGCCTTTTTTTGGTAACGACGATTGAAGGTTTAAATTTGGTGCATCACTGGCTAGAACAACAATTTTAGGGGCAATAGGGTATGAGGGTATTAATTGGGTAATAGTTGGTATCCCATAACATACTTAGATCAACATGGCACCTTTTCTTGGAAATTATAATATTCATTAAACAATTTTTATGTCGTTGAGTGTGGAAAACAAAAGGCACGGCCAAGTACGTGAAGATAGTTGGAGATGAAGATACAGTAGTTGGTGTGACCGAAGAAGATGCAGCAGATAGGGTTAGATGGAAGAAACTGACTTGCTGTGGCGACCCCTGAAGGGAAATGCTGAAAGAAGAAGAAGTACAACTTGGCAATTGACTAGTATTGCAAATTTCTCAAGCATGCATGAGTGATGAATGAAAATGAAAATTCCATCAGGTTTGTTTCCGATCTGAGACTAACATTCGTAAAAAAAATTCTCCAAAATTTTTTTTTTTACTTTAATCACCCCATTAAATTTTTTTTTTACCTGATTCGTCTAAAAGTCAAACATAATCAAAGCCTATATTATATGAGAAAATGTAACTTCTTGTTTGATGAGACAAAGTTTGGAGGCAAGTCCAAAATTTCAAACGCGCTAAGGGCCGTCTTTTTACAATCATATTTGCATATGAAAGCAAAATCTTTATAGTCCTTATATCTACTTGGGCCGTGTCCGTTTAATGTTGTATGTGAACATTTTCAACGTTGTCTAAAAATGGAACGTCCAAATAAATTAACAACACAAACAGTAATAATTTGTTCTTCACATTTACTTTTCTTTAAATTTCAATCGCTAAATTTGACGCTACGCCCTAAGGCTCAAATGTTCTCTCTTTTTATACCCTTGACACTTATCAACAGAACATAGAAAAGGTGAAAGGTACGGTCGGCGATGTAGTAACCACTCAAAACCAACATGAGGTTTGAAAAACAAAAAAAAAATATAAAACACATGTAGAAAGTCTTCACACATTTATTTAAACTTCCATCACCTGGATTTTGTTAATACTTGTCAGAGGTCGGAACTAAATATTTCCACTAGCCTCAAGCTTTAAGGACTTTCAACCACTTGCATTTATTTCAAATTAATCTGACCGTCGTTTGCGCCACTTACGGATATTTTTGTGCATTAGTCTAATCGTAAACTTGTTTAATTTACTTTAACAATGTTAAATGATATCTTTAAATTTGAAGAAAGTGACTTATTTCCAGTGGTGGATGAAGTACTCACTTTTTGTACTTAAGTAAACGTACAGATAATTAGGCAAAAAATTTACTTAAGTAAAAGTAAAAGTACCAATAAAAAAATCTACTTAAGTAAAAGTACAAAAGTAATTGGTGTAAATTTTACTTTTTAAGTAAAAAGTAAAAGTATTTGACCATAATTTAAATGTTATTTTTTTGTGCTGTAGGGTCACAAATAAATACTCTGCAGGGGCGTGACCCCTCGCCCCTCTCCCGGCTTTTTTGGTCCACAAAAAAAAAAAAAAACCAAGAGAGGAAAGGGGACAAGTCAGGTTATCCCCTTGCAGGACCAGCAAATGGCCACCAAAATGCAGGAAAATTACACTTATTTTTTAAAATGTTTTTTTTGGGGGGATGAGGGGAAAATCACCCTATATTGGCTTTGTCAATGACCTCAAGGCCCCCCACCCCTCCGCTTTAGAAAATTCTAGATCCGCCCCTGCTCTGTGCTTGGCTCAACTTTTTATTTAGAAGTAAACACAACGAACAACGATCTATGACTCTTTTTAATTTGTGCTATATTTGATGTTAGTGTTTTGGCGCTGAATGAATGTGGAAAATGTTTACTCTCGATTTCTGATTGGTCCTCGATTCATGACTTCTTCTCCCGATCAACTGCACCTTTTGATTTTGGTGATGCGGCTTCAAGATGCGCTTAAAAAACCTGTGTATATTTCAAATTCCTGTACGAAAATGTAACAAAAAATGTAAAACACACTTTTAAAAAATAGCGAAGTAAAAGTAGAGATATTTACTCAAAAAATGTAGTGAAGTAAAAGTAAAAGTACAGGTCTCAAATTTTACTTAAGTAAAGTACAGATACACAATTTTTTTTACTTAAGTACAGTAACGAAGTACATTTACTTCGTTACGTTCCACCACTGCTTATTTCTCTTGTAATTTTGAGTAAAAAACATTATCCAATGGATAGCTGTTTAATTTGATTTATCCTAACCAAATAGGGTAATTAAAGTAGTACCTTTGAGTCAGACAATGGCTGTTCTTCTTTGTATGTTTTTAATGCAAAACAAAAAAGAGGACTACCTCCAAAGGAGGTTCTAATGCTAAATATAAAGGACAAAATAACCCCTGGGATTAACGAAGTTGTACATATTCGTAATGTGGTCATAGAAACCCTCCATCCATTTGACTAAGGGTCAAAATCTTTGCTGTGTGGTACACTTTGTTCCGCCAGAAATCCCTTTCACATTGCAAACAATCAAACTTCAACGTTTTTTTCTAAAAAACTCTGGATGCTTTTGTACATTTAACGAACATCTTCTTTCTATTTGCCTCGACGTAAAAAGAAGAAAACAGTCGGGCTATTTGTTGGAAATAAAAAGCACAGTCGCTCAAAAAAAGTCATGAAATCAAATGAAATCTGTCAGAAAAAATACTCCATCCATTAAATTTGAATTTAAATTGTAGCCAGAACTTTAGCACTCATGGAAATGCTTTGATGAGGTTTTTTTTTTTTTTTTTTTGCCTGGGGCCATAAATCACAAACATGCGACCCAGCCAGAGGGTTAATCATAACCTTTTGGCCAACGCGGAGCAAAGGCTAATGGGCTGGTTTTCTACTTGTTGCTGTGAAAGACTATACACTCATGGTCTTGTTAAGAGTACTACTTTTGCGTTCAGTAAATCACTATGTTTCTAAGAGACCAGAACTTGCAGTTCAAGTTCACCGCTTACAAAACCTTAATGTGAGCTCTGATGTTGTTTGTGTGTCTATAGGCTTTGGGGGCAAACTAAAAAGTTAAAATAAATGATCCCCAGCTGCAACAACAAAAACAACAAGTTGTTGTTGCAAAAAGTTTAGTTTTTCACCATGTTTAGGGCAGTAAAATAAGATGAAACAGTGGCTGATTGATTATGTTAAACCTGTTTAGCCTAAAGCTATAAAAATGAAAAAATTCAGATAGTCTATAGAAAGAAAGTACAAAGAGTAAAAGGAATGAGTAAGTCCCTAAAAATTTATTCTCTGCAGGTTAAAACAACTTCTGCAACATGCTTCCTTCCTGTTGCGGTTTCCATATATCACGTTCCTAATTACAGACGTCCCCTGAAGGTGGACATAGTTGGGTAAAACTAACAAAAACAAGACGTAATGCGAATATGAAAAAGGTGTCTCGACTTTATCTTTAAGTAGATTACGTTAAGATTAAGTTACAAAGTATTAAACCTTGATCAATGCAACAAAACAGAATTCCAATAAATTTGCTCTCAGTTATTCCGTAATTTAAAATGAACATAAAACAGTATTTTATTAATAAATAATATCTAACACAATACCCTGACATCAGTGATATAAAATATAGAATATGTAGCATGCTAAAAAACAATTAATTAAATAAAAGCTTTTAATGGAATGAGTCATAAAAACAGCTAATTAGAGCATCTGAATTAAAATCGACAAAAAATGCAACGAAACCACATCCAGCCCATGACTATCACATGTACAAAACTATTCTTGTGGAGGTAGAAAAGTACCGAACGCATACAGAGGTAGATCATTTAAAGTCCTCACAATAAGGCCAGTGATTTGAGGTTTGCCCCACTCTGGGACTCAACCACCCAACCTTCTTGTTGTGAGGCCATCGTGCTAACCACTAACTACACCACCGTTTGCCACTTTAACAAAAGAAAAAACCCACAAGAATGTGTTTTTTTAAAAACAAAAATACACCTGTGTTAGATGTCCTGAAAAAAGGAAAATGATAAAAAACTATATGACTATTTTATATGGATGGGTATGGTATCCTTAAAAGGAATAAAATACTTTTAGCGTTTTTAGGTTCAATGCTTTTAGTCTTAATTTCTTAAACATACTTGAGAAAAGCACGGCCAGATTTGTCTCTGACCACTGGAGCAATTGGAGAATCTGTAACCTCTAAATTCCTTTTGTATTTTCTTTATGTTGGGTTTTGTATTTCCCATGGACCTTTTTATTAGTCTGAAATAAAAGTTTAATTTGATTTGATCACTGTGGTTGTGAGTTTACTTAGAAGCCAAACAACAGCCCAGACCACTCTTGCTTTTTTCCTGAGAAAAAAAAAAAAACATGACAAACATTAATGTAAACATGACTGATGAGGTATTAAATCTGAAAAGGTGGGGTAGCTCCATCTCTCTCCAACTGTCTTGGGTTAGTTAACATCTTTGCAATGACTTGTTGCTATATATGCAAAGTATAGCTGAACCTGACAAGGTCGGTTTTGTAAGAATTTTGCCCCCAGCCAAAGATTTAATTCCGACTTTCTGGTGGTCCCTGTAGTCTGAATGGGGTGTAGCGTTAATGCAAAGATTGGCAACCAATCCCAATTTCTACACTCTAGTGGAAATCAGGAATGTCCACATAAATTAGTGTTGCAATCACTTTATTGGATCAGGTTAGGCTATTCTCATAAAAACCCTAATCGAGCAGAACAGTCAAATGTAGTACTAAAGAACACTTGTCCCTTCAACATTTTCTTGATACTTGTTCAAATTTCTGCTCTAGAGACCACTCGCCTGTGGTGTGATTCCATCTATTTCAAATCTTTATGAATCTCTTAAGGCGTAACGAAACACTGACAAAAAAGAATGTGGTCACATAAGAATTTCAAGGTGGGAGAAGATATGTGGAGAATAGTTTTATGTCGGTATTGTTCTCCATCTCGATATTTTGTGACCATTTTGAGACTTAACCATTTTAGAACTAGAGCTAGAGTAACTGCCCTCATGTGATCCACCTAATCCTTTCCATGGTTATCCCAACCTTCACTTGATTTACTTGTGTTTGGAAGCAGAGATAAAGATGGTTAGGATCTCTCTGGGAGTGACCAGGATGGACAGGATTAGAAATGAGTACATCAGGGGAACAGCACATGTTAGAGGTTTTGGAGATAAAGTTCAAGAGGCAAGACTGAGATGTTTTGGACATGTGTAGAGGAGAGAGAGTACATACATACATACTTTGTAGGAAGAAGGATGCTGGATTTGAAACCGCCAGGAAAGAGGCCTAGAGGAAGACCAAAGAGGAGGTTCTTGGACGCAGTGAAGGAAGACATGAGGATGGTTGGTGTGACCAAAGAGGATACAGCAGATAGGATTAGATGGGAGAAACTGACTTGCTGTGGCGACCCCTAACGGGGAAAGCCAAAAGAAGAAGAAGAACAAGAAGTAACTGCCCTCATGTGATCCACCTATTCCTTTCCATGGTTATCCTAACCTTCACATGATTTACTTGCGTTTGGAAGCAGAGATGGAGGTAGCAGAGATGAAGATGCTGAGGATCTCTCTGGGAGTGACTAGGCTGGACAGGATAAGAAATGAGTACATCAGGGGAACAGCACATGTTGGAGGTTTTGGAGATAAAGTTCAAGAGGCAATACTGAGATGATTTGGACATGTGCAGAGGAGAGAGAGAGAGTACATAGGAAGAAGGATGCTGGATTTGGAACCACCAGGAAAGAGGACTAGAGGAATGCCAAAGAGGAGGTTCATGGATGCAGTGAAGGAAGACATGAAGATAGTTGGTGTGACCAAAGAGGATACAGCAGATAGGATTAGATGGAAGAAACTGACTTGCTGTGGCGACCCCTAAAGGGAAAAGCCAAAAGAAGAAGAAGTACTGTAACTGCCCTCATGTGATCCACCTATTCCTTTCCATGGTTATCCTAACCTTCACTTGATTTACTTGCGTTTGGAAGCAGAGATGGAGGTAGCAGAGATGAAGATGCTGACTATCTCTCTGGGAGTGACCAGGATGGACAGGATTAGAAATGAGTACATCAGGAGAACAGCACATGTAAGAGGTTTTGGGGATAAAGTTCGAGAGGCAAGACTGAGATGGTTTGGACATGTACAAAGAAGAGAGAGAGAGAGAGTACATCGGAAGAAGGATGCTGGATTTGGAACCACCAGGAAAGAGGACTAGAGGAAGACCAAAGAGGAGGTTCATGGATACAGTGAAGGAAGACATGAAGATAGTTGGTGTGACCAAAGAGGATTCAGCAGATGGGGTTGGATGGAGGAGGCTGACTTGCTGTGGCGACCCCTGAAGGGAAATGCCGAAAGAAGAACAAGAAGATTTACTTGTGTTTTGTTCCCCTGCCTCGAGTACAAAGATCTTGCCCTTCTTTCTTTACCCATTTATCTCATCTCTGTCTCTTAGATATCTTTGTCATTCTTTTTTTTGGGTTTATTTGATATACTAGTCAAAGTCATACTCCATCTCCAGCAGCATACCGATACGCTCGTTTAGAGCTTGATATGATGTCCAAAGGCCCTTTAAATTTCTTGATAATAAAACAACTCTCGTTGGACAGTCCATCACTCTCTCTAACCAGTATGCCAAATCAACCACTCTTTTCTCATCTGTAGTTCTTTCATCCTCAGCTGGCAGAAGTCTTTTCAGGATATCCTGCAAAGGTTCATTTGTTTGCCGTCAAACAGAACCATGAAATAACAAATGGAAGAGTGTTGGAAGCAAGAAGTTTTACGCAGGCCAGCAACTTAAACTGTTCCAGGTTAGGAGTATGATCATTCAAATAAATGGAAGAGATTGTCAGTTGGTTGTTGCTATTACCTTGTGAGGGTTTGCCAATTTATGTTAAATCGTCTGCTTCTAATCAACGTTGTGATATACTAAAACGTCTCCCACCGGAAAGTATGCATAAGCTCATCAAGGAGGTATGAACATGTTATCTTTTTTGTATGATCATGGAGAAATGATGCCAAGTGCTATTGGAAGTCTTGAGATGCAAGTAATCTGCAAAGATAAAAGTTAAAGATTTTGTCTTACGCATTGCATTGCCTTTGTCCTGCTTTAACCTTTAGCCAGGTAGCAACTTTCATTGGAATTCCGTTCTGTTTTGTCATCTTCTGCTTGTTCCAGGGTCGGGTCGCGGGGGCAAAAGCCTCAAACGGGCAGCCCAGGCCTCTCTCATCCCGGCTGCATCCTCTAGCTCACCTGGAAGGATCTCAAGTTGTTCCCTGGCCAGCTGTGAGACATAGTCTCTCCAGCAGGTCCGGGGTCTGCTCTTTGGTCTCCTCTCGGTAGAACGTGCCCAAAACACCTTGCCCGCGAGGCGCTCGGGGGGCATCCTGACCAGATGCCCGAACCACCCCATCTGGCTCCTCTCGACCTGGAGGAGGAGCGGCTCGACACCGAGCTCCTCCCGGATGGCAGAGCTCCTCACCCGATCTCTGAGTGTGAGCCCAGCCACCCAGCGGAGGAAGCTCATTTCGGCCGCTTGTACCCGCGATCTCATTCTTTCGGTCACCACCCACAGCTGGTGACCATAGGTGAGGGTTGGAACGTAGATCGACTTGTAAATCGAGAGCTTTGCTTTTCGGCTCAGCTCTCTCTTTACCACGACGGACCGATGCAGCCTCCTAGTTATTGCTGATGCCGCACTAATCTGCCTGTCGATCTCCCGCTCCATCTTTCCCCCACCCGTGAACAAGACCCCGAGATACTTAAACTCCTCCACTCGGGGCAGGACCCTGTCCCTGACCCGCAGGGGGCATTCCACCCTTTTCCGGGCGAGGACCATGGTCTCGCACTTGGTCTCGTATTTGGAGGCGCTAATTCCCATCCCAGCCGCTTCACACTCGGCAGCAAATCGATCCAGTGAAAGCTGGAGCTCACGGTTCGATGAAGCCAACAGAACCACCACATTTTTATAAAAACAGGCCAAAAACAAACATTTCTTGCACAACCATATGAGATCCAAAAAGGCAAAAATCAGAAGTCGGTTGGAAAATAGAAAAGCAAAAAAGCAATTATGGGAAATAAGAGATGAGGGGAAAATACAGAGACGACAAAGTGGTCAACTATGTTAAAAAAAAAAAAATGAAACTAGGAAGGACTGAAAGAGAGGACTGAGGGAGGAAAACGAAGGGAATGAAAGATGGGCAAGTATGCACATGAAGAAGCGTTTCTTCTACAGATTAGCGGTAGCTGCAACCCAATACTTTAATACGCGGGCCAGGCTTGGCAGGCCTGAACTGGAAGTGTGTGTTTGGGTGTGTGTAGTTCTTTGAGCCACAGAGACCAACTCTTATCGACCCAAATCTGGTCTAAGGGGCTCATTCCTCAGTGTGTGTTGTTCAAATTTTAGTGCAGAAGAAATGACAACAAAAATGTCTGCCCACTGGTTATATAGATCGAATGATAAGGAAGTTAAATTAGCTTCTTTGTTTAAAGTTATTTTAATTATTAGCTTAGCTCCAAGGTTTTTTTTACAAATGTATTTTTTGTTGCATTTTGCAACGTCCGGCTTTTCTAGCTACTTTTGTCTTATTTTTCTCATCAGTTCCTTCCCTTTCTTCAATCTCCCTCTTGACAGGGTGAAAAATGTATTTTCGATTGAATAAAAGATTTGGCCGTGCACACATACACTTGGCAGTAAAGCTAACTATTTTGGCTTTGATGCAACTTTCCGGTTAATTTGGTGCCTAATGATTGCAATATCATTCATCAAGTCATCAATTTGTAATATAATCTTTACTGTATCAGTTACAGACTAGCGTTTTTTTTTCTGCAGATTGGCTGAAAATAGCCGTTAATATCCAATCACCTGTAACAACATTACTCTGGCTAATGATTGGTGGTTTAATTTCTAAAATGAATCAATTTAATAACGCTTAAACAAATAATAAATTTGGAAACTCAAGGTTGAGGAAAATAGTTGTTTTAGTGCCTTTTTTTTTTGCCGAGAAAAGTAGTTAAACTAAAGAACAATTGAAATATTAATACACCCATAAAATTGTGATCAAGGTCCTTGATGATTATTTTTGGTTCTAAACTCCAAAGAGCATCTAATCATGTTTCGCACCAAAGTCACAACTTGCCGGGCATGATGGCTAAGCAAGTGTTTCGTTTTTTCTTCTGAACTGTCCATTTCTGTCATGGTTGCGGGGTTGCCAGAGCCTATCTCGGCTGATTTAGGGCGAGAGGCTGAGAACATCCCTAACAAGTTGCAAGTCGGTCATCTGATCCAGAGGTTTGACCGTACCACAGTAACTTTATAATCACATTTTCATGCATGTTGAATCTTTTCCTAAAATTGTTTGAGACACATCAGCAGTTAGTATTACCAATCAGGTCACTACTTTGTTGCAGAAATTTACATTGTTAAAATGATATTTTACGATAAAAGAAATGGCAGTTTTGTTTGCCCATTTTGCGCTAATGTACCATGTCAGTGCGCTAAAATGTTCCAGGGTTGTGAAGCTCTCGTATTTGCAATATATGTGCACTTGTGCAACAACTTATATCCACCCCTGTTTTCGATCCTAACAATAAAATAAAGCTAAGAAAGCTAATGAAACTAGAAAAGCAGCCGGAAAGTGCAAACCTCCGCCAAGGTCTACGCACTAGCATGAGTGTCTTTAGCTTGTATTTAACGAAAAATACAAAGTTTTAGATGTAAGGCCCTTACCTAGGTGTTGAAACAAACCTAAACGAATACGTAACCATTACAGTTACAGACAAAACTACTTCAATAATCACAGACATAACACTAAGGTGAAAACACTCACTCTGGATTTGCTATGCTAGCACAAAGTACTTCAGGCGCGAAACCACTCGCCGCCGCTAAACGTCCCTGGCATAAAGACGGATTAGAAACGGAACACGGAATGACTTTATTTCAGTATCGTCACACTCTCAGGCAGTTTTTTCCGTGGTAGAATGTCTGGGCTTGGACTCGGAGAGTCAGTTCGATTCCCACTACCCCTATTCCCAAATGTCTCTGGAGAAGACACCTAACCCCCAATTACTCCCACCATTGGCGCCGTCGTGGCTGCCTACTGCGATGCAATGCAGCAAAAGTAATTTCCTCATTGAGGGATAAATGTAGTACAATAAAAATGATCGCGCGTAAATCTACTAGCTAAGTTTCTATACAAACAAGCCTAATGGCGAATTCAGTATCTCGAGGCTAAGATGGCGGATAGTAATTCTGATGTTAAAACAAACAGAAAAAGTTCTTACTCTTTGACCTTTTTCCAATTATTGATGCTTCTAATAAACACAATTCTCACACGACCAGCTCATCCTGTTTTTATATTAAAGCATCGCTGACCCGTTCGCTGCTGATAGGTCCGCCAGGAAATGATTTTATGATTGTATTCCTGTCAAAATAATGGTCTCTTAGAAACATTGGAGTGATTGATATTCGTTTTTCATCGCTAGTAATCCTTTAAGTGATTCCACTTAAGCGAGCCAATGCTTTTGGAGTCTTTCAGGGATGAAAAATCCCCACCCACTCATAAATTCAACTACTAGACATTAATAAATAGTACGTTGTTTTTCCCCCAAAATGGACATAAAGCCTTAACATTCAGCTCTAACAAAATGGAGGGGAAAAAGTAAACTCGTAGCTAACGGAACAGACTTTAATATCATTGTGTGCTCTGCCCCATTAAAGTGTCTTAGTAAGTTTTATTTCAAATCCAAGATGAACATTATGGTTCCAGATGCTCATGTGGAATTCATCTAGTAAACTCAACTACGTGTGTCATGGTGGCTCCGACTCTGATTTACATTCGTTCCAATCAAACCAGATTGGATCTACAGAGGCTTATCGCTGAAAAGCAGCACGGTTTATGGCAGGTAATGCACCACTGGCCGACTGGACACCAGGCACCGATAGCCAAACTGTTTACTGTGGGAGTTTCCTGTCAGACGAGAGCGCCGTGTAGTTAAGGAAGCAGTTGAATTAACCAAGATAAAAAAAAAAAATCAAAGTTCATCAGATTATTAACCTGAGTCGTTATGAGACCCATAGGCGGGTCGTAAACTTCGTGTTGACACAACAAAGCGAGTTACAAGCCAAACTATGCAAAGTTTTTAGTTTCCATCTCATCTCCCTCCCCCACTAGGCCACGGGTGGGGGTGGAGACTTTGGTCTGAGCATGTAGCACAACACCTGCATGACTGCCTCTGTTTTTATGTTGTTTGGTACGAAGCTGACATTTAAAGGCCAGTTTAAATGTAAAAAAACCCAACAAAAAAGACCCAACAAAAAACCCACGTAATTTTACGCTATTTATTCATTAATTAAACTGCTTTGTGAAATTTGAATTTCAAGATTGCCAGAGTCAATCTAGGCTAGTATCGGCAAATAGACTAGCCTTGGGTTGAAGTACACCTTTGATAGGTTAACCATTCCAACCCAAGGCTACATTCTTTTTCATTTGTTGCCCATTTTGATTAAATCGTAAAAGTTTACATGGTAATAATTTGTGGCTGGTTCCAAACGTCTTTCTGTCCTTCACATTCTGGAAATTTTTTATAAACAGACACATTTACGAGTGTGTGTAGATAAGGGTAAAAACAAAACAAGCGTGACTCCATCTGACATGGCTGCCTCAGCACTCTGAGCACGTAAACACGATAACTCCAACTGGAAGCGTCATATCTTCCATCTTTTATTGTTTCCATTGGGACTATGACCTTGTCAGTTGGTCATTATGTTGGGAATGATGTTTGAGACTAAACAAAATTGTTCACAGGCCACTCGTGCAAGTAAACAGGCTCTGCCTAAGTGCCTGTGCATGCTAACATTTATGTTAAACCTACATATTACTATACACTGTGTTCTTACTGGTTGAGGTCATTAAAATCAGTTTCTAGGAACTTACAAAACAAATAAACACCCAATGTCGAGATTTAACATTTTATAATTAATATTCAATTTAGCCGAAAAGTGAAGCTCTCAATTTACAAGTCGATCTACGTTCCTACCCTCGCTTATGGTCACCAGCTGTGGGTGGTGACCAAAAGAATGAGATCACGAATACATGCGGCTGGAATGAGTATCCTTCCTTCCTGGCTGGGCTGTCACGTAGACATAGTGTGGGAGTTCTACCATCGAGCTCTTCACTCGAGATCGGAGTAGAGGCGTTGCTCTTCCAGTTCGAGAGAAGCCAGATGGTTTAGCCTCCTCGTTAGGATGCCTCCCGAATGCCTTGCTGGTGAGGTGTTTCAGACACGTCCCACCAAGAGGTGACCCAGAAGTAGACCCCAGACTGGATAGACTATGTACCACAGCTAGCCAGGGAATACCTCGAGATCCTCCCGGGTGAGCTGGAGGATGTAGCCAAGGCGAAGGAAGCTGGGGCTGTTGCCCCCGCGACCCGGCCCCGGATAAGCAGAAGACAACGGAACAAACACCTCGCTGTGTTTCGGACACGTCTCACTAGGAGGTGACCCAGAAGTAGACCCCAGACTGGATAGACTATGTACCACAGTTGGTTGGAGAACGACTTGGGATCCTTCCAGGTGAGCTGGAGGATGCAGCCGAGGTGAGAGAAGCCTTGGCTTCCCATTTGAGGCTGTTGCCCCCACGACCCGACCCCAGAACAAGCGGAAGATGACGGAACGGAACAACGGAACATTTTTATAGTGTAAAATAAAATTGATCTAAAAATCAACAAATCTGTTTGTCATATCTACTTTCTGACAGTTTTATTTTTAACTGCTAATTAGTCCATTTTTAGAAGATTTTTTTTGCCTCGTGATTTCCAGAAAAACAATTACTATATCAAGTTAAATTGAAATGGCAAGAAAAAAAAATCATTTTTATCCAGACAGTCAGTGTTAAAAAAACAATTCTTACGGTTTAAAGGCATAGTTGATCTCATCCTTTTTTATCAGTAGTTCTGGGAAAGTCCTCTTAATGTTCACGTAAAAGTGATGCGTTCAGCAAAGTTCCCACATTATCTCAAATGGATGAAAATATTTACCCACTCAGCTTCTTAATTTGTAACTGTTTTCATCTTAAGCAGATCTTTTGAACTTATGCAAACCCTTAACATTGTCATAATCTTCTGTGCCGACGACCTAAAAAATATTCGAATTACAAAATAATGTAAATTTTTTCTTGACTACTTGTATTAATAAAATATTACTAAATAGTTTTACAGCTTTCTTTCATCGATAGTTACGCTGCTTCCAAACCTGTTTTTCCATTTGACCAATCACATTTCACCCAGCATTTGTTGCCAGGTTGGTTAAAATCGATAGACCTCTCGCCTTCAGAATCCATTCTGCTGGCTCTCTCTAAATAGTAAACAGAAAAAAAAACTATTGGTTGAACCCAACAGATTTTTAGATGTTCCCTGTGGACACAAGTACAGGCCCTCTCGAAAGCACAGGGGTGGTCGTTGTGTTCTAACCAGCAAATTGGAGACAGAGCATAGCAGCTGAGCTGTCAAACGGCATTTGTGGCAGGCTTCCTGAATAAAAATAATGTTTTGTTTCCGTGAAATCTTTTCGTCTGCAGGCTGATTTACTTTCAAGGTTGTTTTTGAGATGTATTTTCAAAAGACGTTGAACAAAGCAATGAAATCCGAATAATACGAATCAGTATTATTTTCTACAGATGTTCACATTTGTAGAAAACTTATGCGGTAACATGAGGGGACATGCAGTACTGTTGGCATCTCTAAAGAGACAGAAAAATAGATTTTGTTTACAAATAATCCAAGTTTTCGGTGGGTAAAATGTTACCAAATTCTTATGCAATACGGAAATTTATGAGACCAAGTTTGTAATGCATGGTCAACCACTGCGGTTTACTAGCCATCCATTTGTAACAACGCTATTTGAGGGGGTAGACTTCTCTGATTAAACCTAACAGAGTCACAAATTTGGTAATTAAAGGCCGAAAACCCTGTAACAAGTTGACTTTACGTTTTATTTTTTATATCAAAATACTCTACAATTTTTGACAAATTAGTCGAATGGAATCTATAATCTTAGTGCTTTTAATTTGAAAGAACACACATCATCTCTTCGACATAACTTTTTTGTAACCCTGTTAATGTACATGTTGAGACATGTTGGAAACCATACCCTAACGTCCGACACATGCCTCAGGGCTCAAGTGACATTGTGTGAGTGGGAAACCAACTCTGCCTCCTCTAAAAATATAATCTGGTTGACACGGACAGAGATATAAACATTCTGGTGTAATATCCATCTTTCATGTTCTGTACCGTTTATCCTGACTTGTAACAGCCTTATGTTTTTTTTAAACATACTCTATTGATACCTCTCTGGGGAAATTTGTGTGCTGTACTCCTACACCCCAGCAGGCTGCCATGACAGGGCCAATGGTGGGTTAGGTGTCTTCTTCAAGGACCCTAGACGTAAACTCAGTGGGAATCGACTGCAAACTTTCGATTAACTTCCCTGTCCGAGGGCGAACGCTCTACTACTGAGCTACCGTATCTCTCCTTGTATTTAGTAGTTTGAATAGATAGTCAGGTAAAAGTCGATTTACCTACCATCTGTTGAAATCAGATTATTTGGAATTTGAGGGAGGTTTTTGGACAATCTAATGTCCTGCTGTTTAAAAACTTGAGATTTCAGTTACTTTTTAAACTTTTTATTGTAAATTTTAACAAAAAACTTGTTTAAACAAGTTTTGGATGGACGCCCAGCTACATTTTTCGTGGTACAAACAAGGATTAACTCAATTGAGTTATTATTTCAACTCAACAAAAGAAGCTAAAAGCAAACAAACAATAGCCTTAGTAAACTCAACTACAGTACGTGTGTCATGGTGGCTCCGACTCTGATTTACTTTCGTTCCAATCAAACCAGATTGGATCTACAGAGGCTTATCGCAGAAAAGCAGCACGGTTTATGGCAGGTAATGCACCACTGGCCGGCTGGACACCAGGCACCGATAGCCTAACTGTTTACTGTGGGAGTTTCCTGTCAGACGAGAGCGCCGTGTAGTTAAGGCGCTCTCGTCTAACTACGAGAGCGCCTTAACTCTCGTAGTTAAGGCACCTATAGGCACATTATAGGCCTATAGACACATATAGGCTTATAGACACATATAGGCCTATAGACACATATAGGCCTATATGTGCCTATGGGCTAGGGATAGGCACATATAAGCCATGCTTTAGCATATTCCTTTTCTTTGGTCTATTTGTTTCTTTGTTGCAATCTGTATTATTATTACGATTTTGTTAAATTTGTATGACCAAATGAATAAATCTAAATCTGAATTTGAATCTGAATTTGTGGAATGCTGTCACATCTTTAAGGCATTTTTCTAATAATCTCCACAATAATGACATAATTCTGTTTTTTGGCCTTCGTTGAATGGCAAACATCTCAGTCACCATCCACGAGATGATACTCCACCCAATAAAACACTCATTCACCACATAGTTGTACGTAGTTTGATGCCTCAAATCCATCTGGGACAACAGCAGTACAAAACAAGCCCAACAAAACCATAACTTTCTTTGGGAACACAAGGGGAAGACCCAAGAATTATTTAGAAACACATTTGCTAAAGCTTTCCAAGGTTGCAAGATGGAGAGTTTCAAACTCACCCTGTTTAGACTGTCAAAACAGGTCTATTTATCAAATCTACAGAGCGATCCTTACTTCCCCTATGATGACTTCATCCATCTTCTGTTTCACAGTTTGTTTATGCCAATTCCATCGTTTTGGTTTTTAAGCTGACATCAGCAGAAAATCTATAACTCTAACCTTGGACGTCCATCTACATTTGGGGGACTTCCAATAATAAGCAATGATAAAAACGCAAAATCTGGAGAATCAATGTGGTCAAGTGATAAAATTAAGCATTCACAGAAGACACAAACTGTAGCTGGAAGTAGACCTTAGGGACAGCGTTTTTCCCCTGGAAGGAACCTAATAAAACCTAATCAACAAAAACGTTCTTGATTGCGGCAATGAGAGCATGATGCTCAGACTAGCCGCCAAAACGCCGCATTTTAATGTGGGCAACAAAGCCTGCAGTATGTTTTAAAATAAATTTAGATTGGTTTGGATCTGCTTGTTCCTGTAAACTGGTCGTTGAGTTCTTAGCTGACATGAGGGGAAAGAAAGTGGAGCAGCTGTAACTGTGTTTGGACTGTAAATGTTCCATGCACAAATATGCGCACATGCTGGGGGTTTTCACAGTGTTTCCCAGAGGTTTTACATCCTTATACGGATTGATTGGGAGGAAAATGAGGTATGTCAAGAAACTGACTTTGGTTGTGTCACTGTGTCATTTTAAAGAAGGTGTTGTTGATCAAGGAGATAAAAATCTAGAATCTAAAGCAAAGCCAAACACTAAAAGAGATAACAGAGAAAATAGAATCAGATGAATCAAGGTGTTTGGGAGAAAAATGCTGCCGAAAAGTGACTGAAAGAATAAAAATTGCTCACAAATATTTAGTAGTTGAAAAGAAATCAGCCATTGGCACAAAGTCAAAGAAATGGCGAAATTGTGCCAAAGTCTAAATTTGTCCAAGCTTGATAACTTAGTCTAGACAACCATGTGTTAAATAAAATATGTTTAAATCTATTTCTCAACTTCTCATTGGTAATTGCTAAATAATTTGAAATAGAATCCATTGGATTACCATAAGCAATAAAAGAAGTAGCCCTTTCTTAGCCACCCACAAAACGGAACGACTTAGAATCTTGGTTTAAGTGCAAAACTGGCAGAAAAAAAGTATACTTCCATTCAAAAATCTATCTTTCAAGAACTTATTCCTTTATTGTTATCATTTATAGCATTAGGAAAAATGCAGACTCCAGAGCAATGGAGAGTGTGGAAAAGAGGTGAAGAAGCGTGTGCAGGCAGGCTGGAACAGGTGATGAAAAGTATCAGGTGTGATGTGTGATAAAAGATTTTCAGCTAAAATGAAAGGGAAAATGTAGAAAACCGTGGTGAGACCGGCCATGCTGTTTCGTCTAGAGACAGTGGCACTGAGGAAAAGACAGGAAGCAGAGATGGAGGTAGCAGAGATGAAGATGCTGAAGATCTCTCTGGGAGTGACCAGGACGGACAGGATTAGAAATGAGTACATCAGGGGAACAGCACATGTTAGAGGTTTTGGAGATAAAGTTCAAGAGGCAAGACTGAGATGGTTTGGACATGTGCAGAGGAGAGAGAGAGAGTACATAGGAAGAAGGATGCTGGATTTGGAACCACCAGAAAAGAGGACTAGAGGAAGACCAAAGAAGAGGTTTATGGATACAGTGAAGGAAGATATGAAGATAGTTGGTGTGACCAAAGAGGATGCAGCAGATAGGGTTAGATGGAAGAAACTGACTTGCTGTGGGGACCCCTGAAGGGAAATGCCGAAAGAAGAAGAAGAAGCAGACCCGACACTCAATCAGAACATTTTACAAGTCTTCCAATTTGTTGCACATTTCTGACATTTAACGTACTCCATGTGGGAAAAAACACGTGTTGGGGAAATTCCCTAAAGATGACTAGACTTGAGCATTTAATGTCTTTGTCGTGACAAGACAAAATGCCTCTGGTGGCTCGTTTGAATGCTAACGAAATGCAACAAAACCAGAGCACCAGAGTGAAGAAGTTGGGAAGTAAGAGACAGAAAAAAACATTCCGAGGTTTGCCGGATAGGAACTTCGCCTGACAGTGAATGAGAGGGAAAGAAGGGTGGTCGACGCCAGACACAGAGGCCTTTTGTGTTTGTCTATCAGCTGGAAATCACTAACAACACCGCAGCCCACCACTCCACCCTTAATGTGTGTGCACAAACAGTGAGTGACATTTGCTTTTCAATAGCTAACTTGTGGTACTGTTGAAGATAAGAAAGTCCTACTCAGAGGCCACGTTGTTTCTTTGGCATAAAAAAACCCCAAAGTCCCCTATTCTAAAAAAAGACATGTTGCTACGGTTACGTCACTCTGCCCAACATCTTTAGACTGTTATCTGAGCATGAGATAACCTTCTTTTCAAGGCTTATAAGGTTTTTAAAAATATATGTGGAGAGCGCTTATGTGGGTCTAAAATTAGACCTGGCAAAACAACTCCTAATCTTCACATTGTATTATGAGATTGGTGATATTTTAATCAAACTCTTGTTCACTTTCAAAAATAACTTATTTTTTTTAGTGGTTTTGTCAAACAAATTTGACATATGTATGCTACTGTGTTCGACATGCGGGGCCCAATTTCACCATAGCATCAGCTTTCAGACATAAAGGCTCCCATTTGACTTTGGGATACTTTAGGATACAGAGGACCCAATGTGTGCAAGGTGTCTCAAATCACCCATACCTACATCACAGTCTCAATAGTTTGAGTTGTTTGGTTTGATGTGTCGTGCTTTGTTCCCCACCATATTACATAGTTCAGCAATGCCATGAGGGGCTGTAAATCTTGGGAATAATTGCTGTTCTGTAATTGTACTGTAAAACCGTTAATTACAATTCATCTGCAGTGACTCCAAAAATATTCAAATAGACATTGCGGTTGCACAGACATGTTAATTTCTAAATGTGTCATCAGCGTAAAAACAGAGGCCTTAAACAATAGATAATGTACTTACAGTCAAACATTTAGGCTGTGATGTTTCAATGTTGGTTTTGAAAAGAAGGATTCTTTTTTCCTTTTTAACCATTTTCAAATTTGTTTGGCTTTTTTTCAATTATATGATAAAGTTATATGATGATCAGACTAAATGAGGATCATTGGGTATTAAATACTGAATGCATGTCATAAGGGAGGGTTAAAGCAAATTGAACTTTTCAGAGGTTTCTATGACATTTGAACACCATTAGTACATAAAAAAAAGTGCCTGAAACTGTTTAATTTCATACATTTTTGAGTATGTCATGATTTCCTTGCCAACCACCAGACTAGCTCGGGACCTCCCTTTTCTGCCTGATTCGGGACACCTGATGGTGATTGAGCAGCTGCCTATTTAAAGGCAGTCTGCCTTTGCTTCAGTGTCAGGTCACCATCCCTTCTGGCTGGCTGGCTGGCAAGAGATTATTTGGAACATTAACCATGAGTCATTCCACTGAACCATGTGTTTTTCTTTACAGCATTACTGGACTCCTTTATTAAATAAATTGTGTTTGTCATCCTGCACTTGGGTCCTCCTACTCCTTTTGTGCCCTCATCGTGACAGAGTCATTTGTAACCTTTTTTGTCTGGTATTCAAATACAAATGGAACGCTGAGTTGTTATTGCCAATGAATTTTGTTTGGGACCACGCCCACATTCTAAAATAAGTAGGGGGAGTTTTTACATCATTCTCTACCCACACCAGGTTGAATTATAAGAAACTGCAGCAAAATAAAAATAAAAACTCATGCAAGTTATCTTTGCTAATTTGATGGTAACTGTTTTCGTGGCCTCCAACGAGATTTAGGCTTTGTCGTGTATACCCGCAAGAGTGAAAAGTAAATAGAGGATGAAAACAAAGTGAAGTCAAAACAGAAGTGAAACTAAATAATCTTATTTTTGATCGTTAGTGGGGGTAAAATTTTATTTCTGAGCTGACGAAAGGTACGATTCCTGTCCATAAAATGACCCCCATAAAAGCACATATACCCTATTTTTAAAGGTTTTCTTAGAAGGATGGACTTAAAACCATTTGGAAAAACTTTATTCAAAAATTTCTTTCAAATTTGACAGAATTCCACAACTCTGTTCCATGCAAATGTCTTTCCTTCATGGATTTGTGTGAACACATCAAAGTCTGGCACGATTATCTGAACATCTGCTTTTATCGACTAAAAACCTCTTTATCTTAGTTTTGATATTTGCAAATCTAATATTTTTTGGGGGCTACTCTACTTTATTCCAGTACCCGCTCAACGAAGTACATCCAGGCATTTGTAAGAGGCTCTAGGACAGCACCAATCTAAAACCCCCTACTCAGTGGAACACCGAGGTCTTTTCATGTGCCCAAAATGACAAGCGAAAGAAAAATCCAGACGGATTCTTGCTGCGTGAAGTCAAAACAAGCAAAGAGTTATCCCAAGAAAAAGATGAGACATATTTGTCGTTTGATTCATGAATACCGAGGTAGAAAGTGGACTTGTAAGTAGCACATCAAAGTGCTTCTAATGGTTGCAGAGCCGAAAAAGCATGATTCATCTGCAGAGTGTAATGTAGCACGGCACAGCGTGGTGCAGGGTCCTGCGGCGTGTCCGTCCGCACCCAGACTCATGATGTCAAAGCAGATGTTTTACATCAGCGGTCAAATGGGAAATATCTGCTCTGACATCACTGCTGAGGGAAGGGGAAGATTTAGCGATTTAACACAAGCAAGGAACACTCTACGAGAGAAGAGCAGCTTGGTATGAAGTGAGCAAAAACAGGAGCACATAAACTACACATTCCTCATAAGGTGGATCTCCAGACAAATTTGGATGAATGGAGGATGAGTTGTAGTTTCTCATTTTGAAAAGCTAATTCTTCTTTTGTTATGCTAGCTCTCGGCAACTCATTAGTCCACAAAACACTGCCTGATATGAAGTCCTACTCATTTTTCAAATGCCAGAAGAATCTGACCTTTTAACATTTGGTAACGGTTTAAGTTGCTTTTAATCATTGTTAAAGATTGAATACGATGATTGTAAAAGAAATACACATGATAAACATAGTAGTTTTCAGATATTTTGGGGAGTTTATCAATACAATCAGACCAGACCAGACTTTTTCAAAATTCTAGTTGGATTTCCGTAAAACAGATATAAACTAGTCTGATGATTAGTTTGATGTCAATGATGTTTGCAGATGACATTTTGATCAGTAGTGAGAGGAGGGAAGAGGTGCAGGAAAAGCTGGAGAGGTGGAGGTTTGCACTAGAAAGAAGAGGAATGAAGATTAGTCAGAGTAAAACAGAGTACATGTGTGTGAATGAGAGGGATCCAAATGGAAAAGTGAGGTTACAGGAAGAAGAGATAAAGAAGGTGGAATATTTTAAGTACTTAGGATCAACAGTCCAGAGCAATGGAGAGTGTAGAAAAGAGGTGAAGAAGCGTGTGCAGGGAAGCTGGAATGGATGGAGGAAAGTATCAGGCGTGATGTGTGATTAAAGATTTTCAGCTAAAATGAAAGGGAAAGTGTACAAAACCATGGTGAGAACCGCCATGCTGTTTGGTCTAGAGACAGTGCCACTTAGGAAAAGACAGGAAACAGAGATGGAAGTAGCAGAGATGAAGATGCTGAGGATATCTCTGGGAGTGACCAGGATGGACAGGATCAGAAGAATACAGTATTACATGTTAGAGGTCTTGGAGATAGAGTCCGAGAGGCCAGACTGAGATAGTTTGGACATGTGCAGAGGAGAGAGAGAGAGTACATAGGCAGAAGGATGCTGGGTTTGGAACCACCAGGAAGGAGGAATAGAGGAAGACCAAAGAGGAGGTTCATGGATACAGTGAAGGAAGACATGAAGATAGTTGGCGTGACCAAAGAGGATACAGCAGATAGGGTTAGATGGAAGAAACTCCAACAAAATCCTCCAACAAAACCACATTGAAGATTTTTCTTGTAATTTTTTGGACACGATACATTGTTCCCAAAAAGTGTTCAGTTTTTGTAAAATTCAGTGCCAAATTGAAAGAAATTCTGACTCATTGAAAAAATATATGTATTGCAATCTTGGAGTTAAGTTGTTCTTCTCCCTGAGTTTGCATCAGTGTTCTTGTCCATCATTATTAGGTAAAGATATGAATCTCATTACTCTGAGGGTAAACATCACTGTAATATTCTCAGATGACTTATGTTGGGATTTGATGCTCCATGAATATATCCCATATGGCTAACTATAACGGTCAGATAAGACTTGATAAATCCATGTATCCAAAGCATGTTTGGCTTGACTTTTAGAGCTCCAGCCATGATCTAAGCCAGACCTCCTTCATGTGAAAGGTAAATTCCTTTCTTTCATTTTACAGAAGGTGAACGAGCACGGGTTGGAGGCCATGACCTTTCTGAGAGAAAGCAGGGGAGGCGGCATTCCTTCTTTAATAAAATACCTGCTGTTCAGTCACCAGAGAAGGTTGGTATCTTCACACAGTCACGAATCAGCTGGGGCATTGTATGAATGGGACATTTTACGGCAAGCCAAGAAAAGGTAGAATGACCGCTCAATCAGGGGAAAAAAAATCTCGACAAAAAAGTTATAGAGTTGGACTCAACACAAGTAAATACTACACATTCTGTTGTATTTAGGTTTGTCATCTTTATTCCCGAATGTCGTACATCACTCCAACTGGAATCTGAGAGCTGATGTATTAGAAGTTTATTTCAGCAGGTGCAGATTTGGTGGACGTGTTGCTGAAAAGTTCAGTTAGCCCGACATGGGCTCAGTGTCAAGTATGTATCGAGTACTTTCTAGATCCTTCCCACATGTCAGAAAGGATGTGTATGTCTATCACAAACACAGCCGATGTAGATAAGGAGGTGATGATGTGTATTCCAGATGATGTGTTTGTTGAAACTGAAACAAAAGAAATCTCCTAGCAACGTCAGGTCACAGAAAGCTTATGTTTTGTGTTTAAGCCAAAAATGGACCAAATATACTTTGAGCTCTGGTATTTTTCTTTAGTGCCACTAATTGTTTTTTATTTGACCAAAAAAAATCAAAGTTTTGCTTATTTTTTGTTTAAGTTATTTCTAGAAATGTTACATGGTTTAAAAAGACGACTTTTCTGTTTGTTTTATAAAATCCACATGACGAAAAAAATGCAAACTTTTGGCTGGTGGTTTTGCTCAAAGTGAACCTCCTAATGTTTCATGGAATTATTTCGGGAAGGTGATGAAACTTTATGCAATTGCAAGTTCTAAACACCTGGAACAGTTCACCAGAAGACAAATTTGACCTTTTTGTCTCTAACCAAAGTTTAGAAGAATTCCTTGTTTGGCTATGTTCAAAGTTGGTTTGGCATTTCAGTATAATTGTAATTCGGTATCAAGTAGGCCAATGAAAACAAAGAGATCCAGTGGGAGACCACAAAGACTGAGAAACGGGACAAAAAGTGAGTCTACCACTACTCGTCCCATGACTCATACTGCCTAACTACTTACATTAAGTGTGGTAGGAGCTGCAGCGCCTGCATTGGCTTATTTAGCCACAGCCGACGCTGAACAAACATAAGCGTCCAGGTGCACACTCCATTGTCTCTTAAGACAGAAGGATGCCAACACTTAATCGTAATTGCAAATTGGCCAGTTAAGCATCAAGCTACTTAATTTTCAAAACTCCGTATTGCATTACTTGGTTGTTGGTGGTGGAAAATCATGTCTAGTTAGCAGGTAAGAGGCATCCTCAAAAGATCACCGGATGACTTTGGTCTAGATTGACTTTAGTAGATCATTTAAACCAACCAATCAGTTTAATCTCCATATTTTTCTTGACACAAAAAAATATAAATCCTAAGCTTCCCAGTGTTGTATTGTGTTGGACTAAAACCAAAATAACAATGCTCATTAATTTTCTTTAACACAACAAAATAAAACCAAATGTGTCAGACCTGGATAAAGCACATGCCACTGACAAGGTAATGAGTAAAGAGACTATGATTATTTGCATTGGGTTTCATACAAAAATTTGTATTTTTGTATGAGGCATTCGATCGTGTCCCTAGGGGACTCCTGTGGGGGGTGCTCCGGGAGTACGGAGTCTCGGAGCCCTTGATACGGGCTGTCCGATCTTTGTACGACCGGAGCCAGAGCTTGGTCCGTATAGCTGGCAGTATGTCGATTCCATTTCCAGTGGGAGTTGGACTCCACCAAGGCTGCCCTTTGTCACCGATTCTGTTCATCACCTTTATGGACAGAATATCTAGGCGCAGCCGAGGCGTTGGAGGGATCCAGTTTGGTGACCTCAGGATCGGATCTCTGCTTTCTGAGGATGATGTGGTCCTGTTGGCTTCATCGGACCGTGATCTCCGGCTCTCGCTGGATCGATTTGCTGCCGAGTGTGAAGCGGCCGGGATGGGAATTAGCGCCTCCAAATCCAAGACCATGGTCCTCGCCCGGAAAAGGGTGGAATGCCCCCTGCGGGTCAGGGACAGGGTCCCGCCCCAAGTGGAGGAGTTCAAGTATCTCGGGGTCTTGTTCACGAGTGGGGGAAGGATAGAGCGGGGGATCGACAGGCGGATCGGTGCGGCATCAGCAATAACTAGGACGCTGCATCGGTCCGTCGTGGTAAAGAGAGAGCTGAGCCAAAAAGCAAAGCTCTCGATTTACAAGTCGATCTACGTTCCAACCCTCACCTATGGTCACCAGCTGTGGGTGGTGACCGAAAGAATGAGATTGCGGGTACAAGCGGCTGAAATGAGCTTCCTCCGCAGGGTGGCTGGGCTCTCACTCAGAGATCGGGTGAGGAGCTCTGCCATCCGGGAGGAGCTCGGTGTCGAGCCGCTCCTCCTCCAGGTCGAGAAGAGTCAGATGGGGTGGTTCGCCCGAGCGCCTCGCGGGCGAGGTGTTTCGGGCACGTTTCACTGGGAGGAGATCAAAGGGCAGACCCCGGATCCGCTGGAGAGACTATGTCTCACAGCTGGCCGGGGAACGACTTGGGATCCTTCCAGGTGAGCTAGAGGATGCGGCCGGGGAGAGAGAGGCCTGGGCTGCCCGCTTGAGGCTGTTGCCCCCACGACCCGACCCCAGAACAAGCGGAAGATGACGGAACAGAACAAAAATTTGTTATCAAGAGTTTTCAAACTCTGCAAGTTTGACAAAAGTCTCCCAGAACTGGGCTCATTAGAACCTTATTATTAGCAAAACCAGGAAACGGTACATAGAAAGCAGTGGCTGCTAGCCTCGTTGAATTAGTTGTCATGAAATGTCTTAAATTTATGCAATAAAATGGGAGTGTTGTACTTGGCCCGAGACACGGTTTGATCAAAATAATTTACAAAAATAGTTTAGCTTTTCTATTGTTCCAGAAAATCCTTTTAGTTTTAGTTGCTCTTTCAAATGATTTCTTGGGTTTTTTTGTTTTTTTACCCGTAAATGAGTCATGAGTTTAATACATAAAAGTAGCATATTCCAACTGAAGTCATATTTATCATATTTCCATATAAGTAACTTCAAAGGTTCCATAACCCCTCATTTCTACTCCTACAACTAAAGTTTATTATAGAAATAATTCAAATCAAACATTTATAGCCTCCCACCGAAAAAACAGTACATTATCAGAAAGTAAAGTTTAAAGATACAGTATATCAATTTTTTATTAATAAAATGTCATCTTTGCACAATTTAGTCCAAGTTATCTAATTACCCCTGTTCAGTCTAAATCAGGGGTGCCCTACCAGTCGATCGCAGGAACTGGTTCCAAGTCAACCGCAAGATGTGTTGGGATAAAAATGAAACGAAGTAGGTAATGTCAACTCACCAACTTTGACGCCATATTTAGTGAATATTCAGGCCCTTTAGTTGCTAAAAGTCGCTAAAATTTAGTGTCGCGAAAATTTAGCGTGGCTAATATCTGGCAACTCTGGGGTTTTTTCCCCCCCAAAAAGCGCGAATCAGGCAGATTTTTCTAGTGTTATTGATAAATTTTGGAGTCGGTGATATGAAATTGTGTTAGGTCTGAAATCAATGTGAAGCGCCTGTTGCTGATGGGGTCGCTATACTCTCCCAAAGCGCTGCCTGCACAAGAATGAAGTCTGTGCGTGTGTGTCCGTATTAGAGAGAGAAAAGGTAGTGAGTGAGAGAGGGAAATTTGTGTGTGTGTGTGTGTGTGTGTGTGTGTGTGTGTGTGTGTGTGTGTGTGTGTGTGTGTGTGGATGTGCATGCGATCAAGAGAGTAGCTGGTAGGAAACGATCTCCAGGGGTTTGCGACGGTAGCGCCGGACTGTTAGATCTCAGGCGGTTTGATATGTTAAAATGAGTTCTTGGGACAAAAATGGTTGGACACCCCTAGTCTAAAATAATTATTATTCATTTTTTATATTATAGAAACAAAAGTTTGAAAAAGTTTCACTAATGATGTTTAAAAATAATCTTGTTCTTTGGACACTGTTTCTCTCTGAGTTGTTCGTCTGGCTGTGTTTTTCGCTTGGAAAAATGATTAGTCAAAATCCGGTCTTCGAAGGTGTACTGAAGTGTGCTCTTGCATTTACACACCTGATATAGGTTAGTGCGTCATTGTACCAATTTTGATTGGTTGTTGATTTCACTTCATGTGCATTAGCTGTGTTGAAGCAGGAACACAATGAAAACCCTAAAGATACCGGCTGTCTAGGACCGTACTTCGACACCCTTTAGAAAGACATAACTTCATGAAAACATCCCCGTCATTAGTCCGTCTTCTAAGTGTCACCTTTGCACACACATTCATCATCACTGTTCGGTCATTAAACATAGCTGCGGGGCATGTAATTTGTATTTTTAAACACATAAATGAATACTCTGGCAGGGTTTCCTTTTCATTGGCAAGCTCTGGGTCTTTGTGGTCTATGTGCTTCATTTCACAAATCAAACCTTCTAGCCAGTGCCTTCTGCCTTAAAAATGATTATCTACATACAAAAGTAAGTTTGAGGAGTCTTAACAGAATTTGTTGTATGTGTATGGTTGCAAGACTGAGATGGTTTGGGCATGTACAGAGGAGAGAGAGAGAGTACATAGGAAGAAGGATGCTGGATTTGGAACCACCAGGAAAGAGGACTAGAGGAAGACCAAAGAGGAGGTTCATGGACGCAGTGAAGGAAGACATGAAGATAGTTGGCGTGACCAAAGAGGATACAGCAGATAGGATTAGATGGAAGAAACTGACTTGCTGTGGCGACCCCTAAAGGGAAATGCCGAAAGAAGAAGAAGTATGGTTGTAGCCTCAAGGTTTTGGGTCTCAACCAAGAGACAAGAAAAACTGTTTCCAGGCTTACGTGAGCAATTTTCATACCCATTTACTTTTCGGGAAGATATACCATTGTAGTTTCTGGAGACATTTTGATTCTGTTACTTTGTTTAGATATTTCTCTACTTCATCAAAATTAATTCACGGTCAAAATTATATGTGCCATTAAAAAAAAAAATAAAAAAATTTTCGTACTGTTTTTCCAACTACACTGTCGGATGTCCTAGTTATTGCATCGGTCCATCGTGGTAAAGAGAGAGCTGAGCCGAACAGCAAAGCTCTCGATTTACAAGTCGATCTACGTTCCAACCCTCACCTATGGTCACCAGCTGTGTGTGGTGACCAAAAGAATGAGATCGTGGGTACAAGCGGCCGAAATGAACTTCCTCCGCAGGGTTCCTGGGCTCTCACTCAGAGACCGGGTGAGGAGCTCTGCCATTCGGAAGGAGCTCGGTGTCGTACCGCTGCTCCTCCAGGTCGAGAGGAGCTAGATGGGGTGGTTCGGGCATCTGGTCAGGATGCCGCCCAAGTTCCTCGCGGGTGAGGTGTTTCGGGCACATCCCACCGGGAGGAGACCAAGAAGCAGACCCCAGACCCGCTGGAGAGACTATGTCTCACAGCTGGCCGGGGAAAGACTTGGGATCCTTCCAGGTGAGCTGGTGGATGCAGCCGGGGTGAGAGAGGCCTGGGCTGCCCGTTTGAGGCTGTTGCCCCCCCGACCCGACCCCGGAACAAGCGGAAGATGACGGAACACAACGAAACTGTCGGATGTACTTTGTTTTGTTCTGAAATGATCTCATGATTGTACTGCAAGTAGAAGCTCTGGTTAGTCTCTCCTGGCACCTGTCAGCTGCTGACAGCTTGGATTGTTTGTAGATACCAGGAGGACTGTAGGAGTAGTTTTGGTTGAATCTAATCTTAATCATTGCGCGTTGTTTAGCATTGAGCTTTAGATTTATTACGTTAACGCCCAGGAGACAAAACCTTTTCCAAAGAATATTATAACATGGAGGAAATGTTAATAAGATCGTAATTTAACTTTGGATGCCTCTAGACAGTATTTATGGTAATAATTCAAATTACTAGAATGATGTTCTATTTGGGCAATATTTTCCAGAAAGACACTTTATTAATTTAAATTAAACCATGAACAGTTTTCTGTTCAATTGTTTAGAGTAGCGTTTTTCTGCCAGTGTTCCACTGCCCGTGGAACACTATGGTACACTAGTGTACCGTAAGAGATTCCTCAGGTGTGCCATTGGAAACTCGGTAACTCCCAAAGATAGTTTTGGTCAATCTCATGGTGTTTGTGAAAAAGAAAATAAAAAGGACCTATTTATATTTATCAGTATGAAGTCCGGTTTTATTTAGAGACAAGCAGGGCTGTCTTGCGACAGGTTGTTTACTGTCCCCATAGCAACCCACTCTTCTCTGCTTTTTTGTTGCATGCTGCTGTCCATCCCTCCCAAAAACTTGACGAGAAGAATCACAAAAGATGACAAACAAGGTTGATTTGATTTCTATGTAATTTTCTAACATTTTTGGTTGGTGAATTGCCTCAAGATTTTTTCAATGGAAAAATGTATCTTGGCATGAAAAAGGTTGAAAAACACTGGCTTCGAGGAAGTAGCCTGGTTCCCATTAATTTATGCTAAGGTTTTAACCGTGAATATATTGCTATTTAAAGGAATTCACACTTTCTGCTAAGTAGCTAACAAGCCTTCTTACACGATTCTTTGCGTGGATGTCTATGAAGCTCAAATTAGGTGGTCGACAAAAGCCAATATGGTATGAAAGGATTTTGACCCAAATTTGTACCCTTGATTTCTGATGCCTAATTTGAGAATAGGAATGATTGGCAGAAATCAAATGTTATGTGTGCAGTTTAAAAACATCCGAGGTCACTAAAGCAGGATATTTTAACAATTTGCAAAAAAGAATGACAATCCTTTTTTGTAGCGATTTTGCTTCTTATTCTTTAAAACAACTTTCTGGGACAAAAAGCTTTTCACCACATCTTCTTCTGTCCCCCTTATTGCGTTGTGTATTATATTTGACACTGTATCTGAGATCTTTTATATCACTACAAAATGTTAGATTTTTTTTAGGGATCAATAAGGCCCAAACATTTGAAGGAAATCCATGGGAGGCAACCATATTGATTTTGGTAGACTCCACAAATAAACTCAAAGACATGCAAAAGTAACTCGATTCTCAAGATTTAAACAGACAGACTGTATAAACACGACAAACCTGTTTAATAAAAGTAAAATTTAAAAGACCAAACACAGGCCATGTTCACTAAGCCGTAAAAACCTATGCCTGGATGAAGCAATAGAATAAATGTGGTGGAGTTTATTAAAACAACATACTGCTTTACTTAAATATAATTTCCCAGCAGAAGAAGAATGTAAAGTGTCTTTGCAAAAAGAGAAAATGTCATCTCTAATTTGTCTTCTGCCGTTTCTGTAATTGTTGTACAACATCATACAATAGGCCTGGCACTGCTGTTGGCCAGTCTTGTCGTCCGTGTTAGGCTCTCTGTCAATCTAACTTATACCACATTTGTTTTTCTCTTAAACAAAGTCCAGATAGAAATAAGAATTTTATTTGGGAATGTTGCTTAATCACCAACCCATTTAACAATTCCAGGAATCTAATCATGTAGGTGGTAAAATACTCAATAAATCCCACCAGCGTCAATGTAAAAGTGGCAGAAACTTGCCCATGTTTGGACCGGTTCCAGTCCCAAACAAAGCATCTCACAGTCTGGTGGGGCCAGCAGTTTTGTGTTGTAAGCAGTAAAGTTATTTCACCTAAAATCACACTGCCGATTATAATAAAACATATACACTAATTGGGGTGAACAAGACTTCTGGTTCTAGAAATGGCCTGAGAGCTGCCCAAAGCAAAACAGAACAAGGAACTCTCCTGATTAGCAAAAGCTGTTATTACTTCACAAGATATTAATCATTGTAAAATTCTTTTTTTTTTCTATCCAACCTCAGTTAAATGTCAAATACTTTGCTGCAGTTTTCTCCTTTGTTAAAAGTCTGGTTTGCAAGTCTTTTCACTTGAGAATTTTACAAGGAAGGAGACGGCGCCGAGTCAGCCTGCCAGCTTGAATGAAAGACAAAGTTCTTGCCTTAACTGTTTTAGTTTTAAAACTTGTACTCAAACGACAAAGAGACAATTGTTGCATTGAACAAATAAATATCTATAACCAACCTTTAACCCAAAAAGTGTGACGCTGGTTTAACTAGGAAAGGAAAACAGACGATTTGGATGAGTCAACTCGTGCATAGGCATCTTATTAGATGGTTGTTTACGTGAGAGTAATTGGATGTAAATGTGTTTGGATCTTCGCCTGCCTTTTCAATGTTTTCCTGGAAGAAAACTAGACGTCCCTGTTACCGTCCACTGAGGATCACAGGGGCATGGAGCAACGCTCTTTGATTATATCGTACAACTAGAGCATGGAATAGGGAGGTGAAAAGGTGAACGAGACGTAGGAAAAATAAACAGAATATGAAAAATATTCAGAGATAAATCGATTTTCAAAAGGATTTCAGTTACGTTCAACTGTCAGTATAATCGAATATTGTGTACTTTTTATGCAGATTTCAAGTGGAAAATGAAGAACGACATAAATCTGGAAACTTTAGATGCTCTACATAATTCCTGGAGTCTGAAATATTTTGGAAAATTGAAAAAAGCTAGCGTTTATTTGCAGTAATCAAAGTGATCAATTCACCTCTTCAGAACACGTGCCCGATTTTTAGATTTGACAATTTGTCTTATGATGGCAAAAGAAAGAAACAAGAGCTAAAAATGAAAAGAACATTTATTACAAAAATCCATAACACACAATCTGTTTGGAAATTTCCAAACCATTAGACATCATTGAATAGATTTCAAAGAAAAAGTCTTTTTCTGAAGTTTTTACTTAGTAAACCAAATCCGAAGTAACACACAACCAACATCTTTGTTCAAAGAAAGTTTACAAAGTGGAGTCCCTTCGAGCTTCAAAGGCTTAATATTTGTACACAAGTCGAAAAACGGGGAGTCTTTGCTAGAATCAAAGATCAAAGAAAGAAATAAACATCGTTGTCCATAAAGACAAAGCTAACACTACTTCAAAAAGTAGTTTAATCTTAAAGAACATCTGCCCTATCACGACTTTTCTGGATCAATCTACAAACACTTAGCAGTTCATGTAACGTTTAAAGAGTAACTCAATTAAAAAAGTGTGGCTTTTTTTTTTTTTTTTGCATACCACTTTATTTGAAACAGAAAAACCACCTTAGGCAAGCTTTTAAAATCTTTTGTTCATCACTAAAAGTTCTTTCTCTTCTTAGTAACATGGCAATGAAACAACCTCCAAAACCAGTTGAAGATGTTTTTCCTTATATGGTAGCGTAAAAGCCTTGATTCCGTTAAAACAAAAATTTGTTGTTCATAATGTCAAGTAAGGACTTTAACTTGGAGCAGAGGTCTTTCGTTTATCCAATACCTTGAATAAATTTACTTATCAGAAATAAAAATGGTCATTAACCCTGGCATCCACTCACGCTGTATTAGACCGATAACGTTCTGTCATTGGTAAGTAATTTTTTTCACGACTACCACGGATATTACTTTATAAAAAAAGTAGCTGTGCAAATGAATAATAGTACCCCCGTAACTCCGATATAACTAATTGCAACAATCTTAAAGGGCCCATCTCATGCAAAATAACTCTTTTCACATTGTATCCTCTGCACATACACACGCAAAATGTGGGGTTTGCAACATGCATTACATGATAGTTATGAAAATATATTGATTTGGTGGAGCGCAGTCACAGACCCGGAACTATGAAAGGCCGGGTATTGGTCATCCCCTGCCCGTCCTGAGAAAGTACAAGCTCCGCCCTCTGCTCTCACTGAGCCGCTATTCCTTCGCCCATCTCTGAGCGGGAGGGGGAAGGCAGGCGTAAACCCATGCGTAGCGGTTTGGTAGCATAAGATTTTATCATGTCGATTCTTCAAAAAAGCGTGTTTCAAGCAAGAAAATAAAAAAGACGCAGAGCAGCAAACCAGCCTGCATAACGGACATTGAAAGCGAGTTTGTGAGGGCGCAAGGCCGGAGTGGAGGCGGGTGAGGAGGATGAGGAGGGAGGGTTTGCTGCGGAGGGGGGCGTGTGCGAAGTCTGTCCTGGCTACGTCAAACGCGTCATACTTTAGACAACCGCTTCATACTTTAGACATCTGCTCATTCGTTGTTTTGTCTGAGCGTACCAGAAATCCACAGCAATTTGTGAAAAACGGGCTAAATCAATCTAGAACCCCCTTTGGTGACATATACAAGGCCCGGACATCACTCTTACAAGGTAGAAAACTCTGGAAAGTCCATTTTGCATGAGATGGGCCCTTTAAAAGTTTTTGTTCATACTGCATTTTGGAAGCGATTGACTAGCTTCTATTTGTTCTTTAAGTACGTATTAAAAAGATTCAAGACAAATTGTGAAAAGTCGCTTCTATCCATGTTCATCCATGCACGTGTGTGGCGACAAAAGGAAATGAGGGGGCAGAAGTTAGACGGTTAGAAGTGTCCAGATGCTGAGTCTGAGTAAGAAAAATCCTTATGGCTATGTCTGCGAGGAGATGACTAACATCGCTGGATTGAATCTGTGGCCTTATGAAAAACTGTGTGTGTTTTTTCTGAAACTGAATGTGTGTGAGAAAGGAACAGAGCGAACGCATCCAGGGACTAATGAGCCAACTTGTCTTAGTCACTGGTATTTTATGCAGATTCAGCATTTGAAACAAGGTTAGTCCGACCGTAGTTGTGTATCAGTTTCATCTCGTTGACTAAGTCTTATTTATTTTTATGTGTTATGTCTATATCCACCTATGAGTCATGGGATTGACCCATTTTGACTTTTCCAACTCCAAATCGTTCATGCCAGAGCAACTGATAATTGTGAAGCTTTCCAGTAAATATAACACTTTCTTCAAGAGCAAAATAAGATATAAACTCCTGTCTGTGTGAAAAACAAAGGCTGTAAAATCACCACCTGTTTGAACATGTCTCACTGGTTAATGCCAAGTAAAACCAGGTGTTTCTAACTCAGCAGCAACAGATGCAGAGGGTGCCTGAGGCTCGACTGTTTTAGCATACATTACATTGATTGGGCACTTTTGACCCAGGCTACTGAGATTTTCTCCTACCCCATTTGTACAAACAGTTCAGAGTTAAGTATTCCATTGACGTATCTGACTACGCTTTCTAAAACGTTCAAACTTGACGGGCTAATTTAAAATCAGCTAGTCACTGTAACAGACTGACTCATTAAGAAAATAAAGAAAAGCATTAAATAAAAGTTTCCCAATTGATTACGAGTTTGGCATACATAGAACATACTGGATTAAACATGTCTTACAAAAGGTAAGGCTTAAAAAGGTAAGCGTCCAAGTAGTTTCTCAATCGTTTGACTACTTGAGTAAATAGAACCACACTGCGGCAAAGTTTGAAGATTACAAATGGGTCGTAATTTCAATTTGAATAAACAAAGATGTGCAAGAAAGACTGTAGAAACACAAAACATTGGCACAGGTTTGTGGCAAATTGTTGATTCATGGCTACAAATTACAGGACACTTTCCTTCCAGCGCCACTTGATTGAATTTACGATTACAGTAAATGATAAGATTTATGGATTTCAGTTAAAGACAAGCAGGTTAAAACCAAATGGTGCGTAAAAAAACACACACGCATGCATGTAATTAGAAGTATGTGTGTGTGTACAACACTGCCTTTGTCCGGACATGTGGGTGAAAAATCCAGAAGTGCAAAACAGCATGAAGTGCTACCGTTGAAGACAAGTCAGAGCATTTACATAAAAACTCTAGCCAGAAAAGTGTTCAATCTCCGCCTGCAATAAAAAGGAATGCGGCCTCATAAGGAAACTGTTCTGTAAATTATTGATTGGTTTTTATGATGAAGTGGTAAGATTCCCGGATTACACGTTGACATATTTGCCCACTGGCTAGGTTGTGCATTTTTTTCATGGGACCTCTTTTCCTCTTTCGCATGAAAAGAAATCAATCCTCAGGAGAAATAGTCATTCAAGTTGATACATTTCCTCATTTCAACACTTGGTCTCAATGAAAGAGTGACTAAGTTAAACTTGATTAGCTGTCGGATCATTTTGAGTCCAAATTTGAAGTATTAAATTAAGGGAACATTTAGAAAATTGGAGTTCCAAAGAGATAAGAAGAAACTCAGTTTAAGTAGGATATCGATTCCTACGGAAACGGCTAAAATAGAACTCTACCAATGAAGTTGCTAAATGAATCATTTGGGTTGATTTCATAGGTACTTTAAAAATGTGAACATGTTACCACCCTATCTTATTTTCCTTTTGGCTTTTTCCCTTCATACATAGGTCACCACAGTAACTCAGTTTGTCCCAACTAACCCTGTCTTCCGTACCTACTGTTCGCTCACTAACTGTCTACATATCTTCTTTCCCCATATTCACAAACCATTTCTTGGGTCTTCCTCTAAAGCTTTGCGGTTCAAAACTTGGCATGTTTCTACCAATATCATTAGTGTGTCTCCCCTGGACCAACCACCTCAGTCTGACAGCAATACCTTTAGAAGCACTATTACAGGAACAGTTCTTTCTTTTCCTCTATGTAAAGCCGAATAACATATTTCCAAGAGGTCACCTTTAGGTTTCATCCTAGTAGGACCTGCAAGAGAAGGTGACCAGAGGGTATTCTTATCACCTAACACCTCAGGCTGAGCCCAAGCTTTCAAAGAAAAGAAAAAATGTACTTTATCATTCTTTACAACTCCATCAGCAATGACCGGAGGGACTAACTTAAAAGCTCACCTGCAAAAAGCTATTGCACATACAAAGACAAACGACATCTGGCACTTACGCATTCTCTAAAGTTTCCAAGAGAGAAAAGCATTGATTGGATTTGTTCTCCCTAACTTTGTATTCTGATTAAATTGCTTTTAGGATGGGCCACAGAAATTAAATAGGCTTTAAAGTACAACTTAAAGACAGTGGGGCTGTCTTTTCTTGATTAAAAGGAGTGCCTTTGCTGTTGTAATGAAATCCTTGCTAAAAACTTCTAATGTTCAGGTTAATCTAAATAATCTCCTTTGGAAAATACTTCAAGATGTAAAACAGTTTCGACTTAGTAATGTTATCTGGGGAGGCCATATTCGGATAAAGTCATGAAGCATTTTTCTTATAAACTGTCACTTCATGACTAAACTGTTGGACACTATGTAGGCAAACAAGCCATCTGACTTTGTTTAATTCCACACATGTAGCCAATACACATTTCTATTTTATGAGTCTTACTCTCTCAGAGTCGATGGTTTGTCCATTAGAAAGACAAATACACACAATAAATTGCATCCAAAGCTAAAACCAAGCCAGCCTTTTTTTGGTTTGTAACCCAGATGCTGACAAGCCAGCAAAAAGAATAATAATAAGCGTCCATGATTAAAGTCTGGCTTTGAGTTTATAATGTAAATCCATTGGCATGCATTAAGCGCAAGAGCGGTAACGTTGCTGAAAATGAATAGTCATTGAAATTGTTTGTTTGAAGGTGAAAAAATGATCTTGTAGAGACAAGGATGAGGTATCTCTGATTAAAATACACAAAGTACCTCCAGATTCCTGATAAATGAAATGTCCGGTGCATCGTCAGACAGAGGAGGGCTTGGTGGTTGATATATCCGCGTTGCCCTTGACTGATTCCTGACTTTCCTTTCCAGTGGCCTCTATTTCATCGCAGGTTCCTTTCACCTATGCCCCCCAGCTACCGGCCATTTCCATTGGGATGAAGCCCAACTGCCGATTTTTTTCAAATACAAAGCTGTAGAGTTGTATTAGCTAGAATGAAAGGGAAAGTGTACAAAACCGTGGTGAGACCGGCCATGCTGTTTGGTCTAGAAACAGTAGCACTGAAGAAAAGACAGGAAGCAGAGATGGAGGTAGCAGAGATGAAGATGCTGAGGATCTCTCTGGGAGTGACCAGGATGGACAGGATTAGAAATGAGTACA